>NJDD01000718.1:318046-331154 GCA_002245505.1 Calephelis nemesis | reverse complement strand
CAGGTTGGCAACGCACCATTACCACCTTTGGAGACACCAGAGGTGGTAATGGTGCGTAAGAGGCGTCTATTTCTTATCATCAGGAAATCCGTCCGCTTGCCTTCGTATATCACAAAAAAAAAAGATTTTTATGCAATAAGACAGCGAACAAGCGGCCGTTATTGTGTTACATAAGAGACAACCGTAACTTATAGACACCATAGATGTTATAGGTTCCATTGTCCTTTAGTCGAGGTAGCTAGTAAGTAGTTAGTCGAGCGACTCTAACGTACTTACCGAAATCTAAGGCAGTGGCTACCCGGGCATGGTGTTAAACAACGCTGTCAGCGGTCTTGAAAGTCATGTCTGACTCGTTCAATCTATGCTAGCATTTTATGAACTATGAGGCAGGGAGGCAGATGGTCTACTGTATAAAGGAAACCCGGACCAGAGGATCCAAATCGAGAAGAATAATATTTCATGGGATTGAGAACCTGTGTAGGTACAATATGTAGCAATCATTGTTTTAAAAAATATTCCATTTTCTTACTTTTTACAAAAAGATTTCTTTTAGGCTGAAACCTGTCAGCAGAAGTTTTAAACCTCAAGTAAAAAATAGCAAAGTTTAGACAACTAAAATAAACAATAGCATTGAAGAAGTTTGGAGCCATCGAGAGAAAAAATTGTCGTAGGTAGTTTCTACGTTATTGAATTATTGAAATTCGTGTACATATTAAGTAAATCTAATCAAATTTCGTGACAAATTTGAAAAGCAGATATATAATGCAACTGTGGATGGATGTAAGTACCCAGGGAAACGTAGATTGACATTCCACGATCAAATCGCTCGGGTGTTATCCGAAGGTGGTGTTAAGAGTCTCGAAAACTGGCGTGTTTGTATGAAAATGATAATAAATGTGGAGAAAGCAATGAAGGTCTGCCAGTACCGTGAGGTTTGGCACTCGATAATTTCTGCCTATCTCGTAAGGGACCTGGCTTGAAAACGTGTATGTGTGACGTATGTAAATAAAAATTAATTTTGTTCAGTTAATTTGCATAATTAATGTAGAAATTAGTGTATCATTAGGTATTTTCTCGTTGCCGACTAATTTTGAATAAATTATATTTTATTTTGCTGAATCAGGTGGTATTGTGCAAACTTATATAATGGTAGATGCTAAAGCTTATCCCAAAAGCTAAAGAATAAAATTTGACAGTCATTGACAAATAAACATGACATTAGACATTTGAGTTTGACATTCAAAAACTCGAAAAATTAGGCCGCCATTAACTACTGTCGCTATTTGTTTTGTTCAAAAAGTTATTGAATTATTTAAATTTAAAAATGCCTAAAAATATTACAAATGAAGTTCGTGATGTGATTCTAAAAGTCAAAGAATTTATGGACGAAGAGAAACGGATGCAAGTTCCAATTATTCCTCTCAGTAAAGTGTATGTCAGAGTATCCGCCGCTACTGGTTTGTTTGTTATTATTTTGTTAATTCGAGTATTTTTGATTGAAGATTTGTGCCTCTATTTTGATTCAGCTTGTTATTCCAAACTATATAAGACGTATTGAAATGATCGAGATAAACAAAACAATAAAATGTAAATACACAAAGGAATCGTGCTTTCATTTCCATGCTGAAAGTTTTACACGAATCATCACTTCTGCTATGGAGCTTGCTCAAGCTGAATTAAATTACACACCTTCTCATAAACATGTCAATGATTTATGTGGTAACAGAAAGTGATTATTGGTGTAATTTTGAAGTTAACCGCGAACACACAAAAATCTCATGCAATCTTTCATTTACACATTTATGTTTCCCCCAAGGAGCCTAGCAGTTGTCAGAACACATTAGCATTAAATATTCGTTTTGAAAGAAATTAATAAAAAAATCGTGTTAAGTCTTGTGTTTATAAATCAACCATCCTTTACCTGAACAATAGTAACTATGTTGAGATGATTTAACATATCTTATTTTTGTATATCAGTAAATACTAATGTCTTATTCCAGTAGTTTCTGTTCTCATTTGTTAATTTATATTAATAGTTATCAAGTAACTTTGGACAGTTTGGAAGTAACAAGTAATTTATTTGCAACTTACTTTTCATCATCAGCACTTAGTTGAATTCCATTGTAACACTTTTTTAAGTAAATTTTTATCTTTAGTTATGAAGCTCTGACGCTGTGAAAAGTGAAACCAGTTGGCTAAAGTATAACATTAAGTGTATTGTGGAAGAATTCACCTTAAAAAAGTGTATTTTTTGTAACTAATGCATATCTCTGATCCCATTTCAATACTAGAAAGTGTTATACAAACATACACATCTGTGCCAAGTTCCTTACGGATAGGCTTGACAACTTCATAATACAAATTTGTGGGGCGTAATGTGTGCGGATTTAGAAAGATGGATCCAGCTAATTTTGTTTAAAACAAAAAATTATGTTTTTTATTGTTAATCAGTATTAGAAGTAAAATGAATCTGCTGCTACAATTAGTAATAGGAACCTATAGTGCATTCTATATGTTATTAAGGCAACAATTATAATATTACATAATATATGTATTAGCATTTTTTCTTGAGATTTGGCACCTGTATGGACTTTTTTTTATTTGTAAGCACAAAATAGTTTGTGCATGCATAAGGTCAAAAAGTGGAATATTTCATCCACACACACTCAATGCACGATAATTTGCACAAAAAAGCACGATATTTTGTGTCTTGCACACACTCTCGGTGGGTTCGCCTCTTTGAAGGTCCTAGAAAATGAGACATCCCACGAGTAGTATTATGGTTGGCAAACCCTACTTGTGGGGTAGGCAGAGTTTTAAATGCTAAGTATCATGATTCCTTTAGACCTGCTTAGCTGGCTTCACATTAATTACTCTTATCATACAGACATGCTGGTTTCCAATACTCATGAAATCATCCTTTGCAAAATATTTTGCAAAATATTGTAAAGGACTAAGATACTTGACTGCCAGATTTTGTCCACATTTTATGCTTCTTGCATTTAAATTAATCCAATTCAAAAACAATATCAATTCTAAACTAATATTGTTTTTATTAGAAGAGCATTCATTAGAGAATTAAAAAACACATTTCCAGTTGCCCAAGCCAAGAACGGAACCAAAATTACCAAAACTGGCCCACTAGACCACAGAGGCGATCAATATCTGTATTTTGGTCCAACTTAACAGAAAGTAAAATGTAGGTTTAGATGTAGGCATTAATTATGTTCAATAATATACATACCTACACATCTTCATGCCCCTTACGGGGTAGGCAGAGAGTAAAAGTAAAATGTCACAATCCTGACAGACCTGCTTGGTTTCCATCACATCCATTACCCTTTTCATACAAACATTCCTGTTTCGGAGACTCTAGAATCAAACCTCGGATAATATCTGAGTGATCTGATCGTGGAACAAGTAATATACATAAACAATGGAAATTTAACATATTTTTTTTAATAAAACTAGGGTAAAATTGAAAGTGAAAAAGCAGATTAACTTTCATAATACTTAAGGTGGTCACATTGATTGAAACAAGCATGGAAAAGATTAAAGAACCAATAACATACGTATACAAAACATTCCTATACAATCTGACAAAAAAATGTATTTATCTTTTAAACATAAACTTTTTTAGGTACATATAATGTCAATATTTTGAATGTGTGTTTTTTTTAAAAATAACATGGAACAGGCCACCCAAGGGAGAACATTTACATTTATCCCTGGAAACTGTTTAATGTTAAAACTGATAAATTATATTTATTTTCAGGTGTGTCTGAGCGCACTGTTTTAAATATAGTCAAAGAAGCAAAACTAGTAGAGCAAGGCTTATTGGATCCAGAGACATTAAAAAAGACTACAAAAAAGAGGGTTAGGACTAAAGGCAAAATAGAGGTGGACGAATATGATTTGCAGGTAATCAGAAGAAAGATTCATGAATTCTATGCATACAAGAAAGAAGTACCTACCATAAACAAACTCTTAGAAATATTAAAAGAAGAAATCAACTTTAAGGGCTCTCGTGAAACACTTCGCAAAATATTAAGGAAAAATGGCTTTCAATTTAGAAAAACAAAAAATAATAAGGAAAAAGAACAACAACCAGAGCCTGCCCCTCCCGTTCCACCGATGGTGCCACCTTACATACACACAATGTTCAGTCATAAAAACATACAGTCATAAGGTCTTCCCGTGGTGAAATCATAGGTTAAATACTATGTTATCAGTGATCTGTTACTGCAACCAATTTAATAAAAATGTAACCTAGGTCCTGTGGTGTTAAACAATGGTGGTAATTCTGCTGTTCACAAACTTAACTTATTTTAGATGCATACTATCTCTTTCAAATGAACAAAAACAAAAGAGATGGAAGGTTTTCGACATGTCAGATTAGTCAAAACATGTCATATAGTGAGGTTTTTAATCAACATTTTCCAAGTGATAGATTAAGCGCCTGTAGAAATGACGTGTACGGTCTAATTTAACAGCACTAAAAGTGTTTTATCTCTTTCTGTTACTTTCGTTCAAAGAACACAGCAATAACTTAAACTTAGTTAAGTGAGTGCACAACGAAATTACCACCAATATATATTTACTTTAAATTGAAGATGTAAACCTACTTCAGCAAATTTTTAAACTTGATAAATTGGCATTATCAAGTGAAATTACCAATACGTAATTTTCAGAATGATGTGCACAAAATATATTAATTTAAAAAGTGCAGAAATATTACAAACATTTATTCCTTACTATTTTAGGTTTTTATTAAATGGGATGTACACTAAATATCTCTAGGTTTAAACTATTGTATTCCTACTATTAGTAGATGTTTAAATTTAACAAATCATGTTTGACATTTTAATTTTTATGAAACATGAATTAATTATAATCAAAGCTTATGTAATTCTGTGAATTATATGAGTCTCCTAGATATTTAGATAGTTATTTATACAAAATTATTTTTAAGGACTTTTAAGGAATGACTTTTAAACAGCCAAGACCTCAATATACTAAAAATAGTTTTGAATTTACTGAAAATGTTTAAATGTATTTTTTGTCAAATCAAAGTTTTAAAATTCTTTTTTGTGAATTATATTTTCCTATTGAATTATTTTTTAATTCCTGTGTGTGTTTAAAAAGATATAAGATAATCAAGCATTTTATATAACATGTAGTATGCTTTTATGAAACTAAGATTTTTACTTTCAGTACTTGAAATTATCTTTTAATAATAATAATTAAACTTTGACATTGATTTTAAGTTAATAATTTGTATTGTTCTCTGTAGGTTTTAATCATAGTCTTCGAATGAGATTTCTGAGAATTTTAATGTATTGGATTAGTTTTTAAATGAAATGAAAATTATTTATTTATGGAATATGTGTGTTAAGATATTACGCAAATGTTTAAGGATACCAACATAATCGACCACATTTGCATTGTAGTGTGCAGATTTTAGTCAATGCCTGCTTGGTAGTCAGTAGATCATGGTGATAGTGAATTTTGTAGCAATTTCAGACAATATTGTTCTACTGGTCATGGATTATTTTAAATTGTTTGAATTATTTAATTGTAATTTCGATTCGTAAGTCGATTTTACCAAAAAAGACTACCAATAACTAATAAACACTTGACAAGCTAAATGAAAAACTAAGACCCATTTGGAAAGCTATTTTCGAATTATCAAAGTTATTATTATTTATTCATTTATTTCTATTATTAGGAACGTGGACTGACATCAAAACACAAGATTTTAAATTGCTAACTTTGGGGTTAGATTCAATTTGTGTAACTTATCTAGGGATATTATTATTATTTCGATACAGAGACCTAGTTTGACATTCCATGACAAAATTGCTCAGATATTATCCAAAGGTGTTTATATGAAAAGAGTAACAAATGTGAAGGAAGCTAGGCTACTAATTCTCTCCCTATTACAAGGAACTAGGCGTGAAGATATATGTGTAATTGTATAGTACTTGTCAGTATTACAGATAGAACAATTTTGGTTCTTCCATATTGAAATGTTTCTCATATCTATTTGTCTTTATTAAAGTACCATTGGTGGAATTAGTGCTAGTGACATCGGAAGTCATAATTAAAATAATTTGTCATTATTGGGATTTCAAAATAGAAACCATTATACCCGGTTCCTATATTCAAGAAACTAGGCGCTAGTTTTTTGTACGAATAGTAAAAAATCTAACTACGGTTGATTGTTATCTATTGACTACTGAAAGCGTTTTAGCGTTACTTTATTATGTTATTGGAAGGCAGACGGATTTCCTGATGGTAAGAAATTCACGCCGCCTAGAGACAACTAAGGTGATAACAGTGCGTTGCCAACCTGAGTCCGAGATGTTAGGCCTAGAGTAAAAGTAACTTTACCGGCTACCTTACCCTCTGAACACGTCATGAAGCTATGGCGGCAGGAACAGGTAAGGTAGTGGTACCAATCCGGGCGAGTCGCTGCGAAATTCTACCACCTAATCAGATGTCACGCTGTTAGTGAAGGTGAGCCTATGCTCGCCTTTCATAAGCTGTCTGTCATTAAGGCAGAAAGTCTATTCTGAATAGGAGCCTGGACAAATACGGGGTTACTGTTAGCAACGCTTCGTTAATTTTAGATAAACAAACAATGGTTATATTCATAACCAATATTACAATTTGTTGATTAAGGAATTGGGATTTAATCTATACTCGTTAATTGTTTGCATGCAGTTTGTAATGATCCTGTGGGTGAAACTTTTTCTGTCCACAGAGAACAGATCTCGTAGCACAGTAAATGTTTTGTGATAAGTATGTGTGTTTTAGAATAAGTGATAGTGATTGTATAGCTAGTTAAGTTTTGTATACTTTAATTTTACAATTTGGATATCTTGACTAAAAATTTAATGTTTTGTAGAGAAATCTATGAAATGACATTTGTGCTATATATCGTTTATTGCGTACAATATAATGTGTAATATAACAAATTTTGGTTTTGTTTTTTGTCATCCACAAACAGCTTTATTTAAGGCCCACTTTGCATTGATTAAGGATAAGACAGACAAACATGGGCCATGTTTGTCATTCATGTCCAAATGTGTGTCTTTTGAAGACAATTTTTATGCAGTAAACTCCGAAAATTCTACTTCGACTTCAATATGTAGGTATAGCGTCCTCGTTCACTTCTATTTCTCTGAGTTTCAAATATTTTATATTTTTTAAAATTTAAAAGTGTTTAAATTACTACTATGTTTCGTAAGTACCTACTATTTCCCATGAGTAGTAATTTAAACTTTTTCAAACTTAAAAAAAAAACATTGACAATGGTCCATCTTAAAAACTGGGCTATCTTAGCTGCAATAGACCAACTTATATGTCTAGTAAACAGTATCGCTAATATGACGTATCTAATAATTATTATTGAGAATTTCACCTAGAAAATATCGATAATATCGTGTTCTATCAGCAATATCGAGATAATATGGGATAGCAAGAATTCCATTTTCAGTGATAACATTTTAGTAATTGACAGCGGAATGAGATTTTGTGAAATAATTGGTTTAGTTCCGATTTTGACTACTGACTGAGTTGGCTGAACTATACTTTATCATACAAAAACCACATTTCATAGGTTAAATTGGTCTTTACCAGCAAAACCACTGGTGGTAGTATTGTGCAGAAAATAGCCGGGGTAAGGATTATCGCCTTACCTACTTCTGTCCCTATAACGATTATTGGTAATGGATACTCAGGATATTTTAAATAGAAGTAGTCTTCTCAGTACGAGGCGCTTTATTGAAGTGAAGAAGCATAAAAATGTGAACGATATCTTTATGTCAAGCGTGAGTGGGAACGAAGGAATGAATGATTGAATATAATCTACATACTTGGATATTTGTTCATTCCAACAGTCCCCCTTGTCATGTTCTGGTCAAGAGGGTAGTTAATAGCCTTACACAATAGACCTAACGTCCACGTCACCGGACAGCGACGCATCTGTAATATCTAGAAAGCTATCTATTTATTTGCTAGTTTATCACAAATTAAAGCGAGTTATGGCTTCCCGAAAAACAAATAAGCTGTGACAGACACATTCCTAAAGAGGTATCTCTATCTATGCCTGTCGGCACATTAAATAAATTCTTTAAATTGATCTCGTTCTGTAATCGGAATAGATAGATTATATCCAGGTCATAGTCTACCAGCCTGCTATAAATTCATCACGGCCTTGTCGACCTATATTTCAAGATGCGTAACTAACACCCAAACGCCTACAAAAAATTACAGTAAAGCAATAGGTATAGGTAGTAGGATATTTCCAATAGTTATTACCAGTGTGACTTTTTCTTAGATCTATAAAAAAGAAATGATGAAGTATCTTCACGCCCATATCCCTGAATAGGAGGAAGAGGCACAACTAGGGCACCCACGACTGGCCGAAGATACTAAGTCCCACAATGTCATAGGTGGCAAACCTATCGCCAACCGAGCACATATCCAATCCCGGGCAATGTTATTTTTATTAGAAAATTTAAAATACACATTTCCTATTTCTTTGTTCCCCGACCCGGGGATCGATCCCGGGACCTCAAGAAGTTAAGTCCGACGCCGGACAGCTAGACCACAAGCGATAAAAAATGATCAAAACGAATTAATAATAATCGATAATTTATTTAAAGCATTTGTTTGATTTCACATCAAATTGACCAAATACTATTATTTAGCCATTAACGAATATAATATATCATTACGCTAAGATTACATAATGCAGTGAGAATAGTGCGAATAATCTAATCCACTTAATACAAACATATACTTAAAACTAAGTCTCACTTAGCGTCATATAGTGACAGTTAAAGGTGGCATTCAGGGGTTAGAAAATGGGAATAGGGAATCATAAAAAAATATTACTCGAACATATTAATTATCAAAATGAATATTGGGAAACTGTCAATCCTAAAAATTAAGTTATGTGCGATACACAAGCGATTATAAATACTTTTCAGTTTATTTTTCCAAGAAAGTTTTAAAGGTACAGATAGCTTTGTAGAAGCAAAAAATAGATAATTTAAAAATGCGAAGGGAGTTAAGTTAAGGGAGTACAGAATAAGTACTTATTTCATCAATTGGTTACATTTAAAACTTCATAGTATTGCCTTTTTTGCGTGACATCTAAATTTATTTCGTATTATTGCTACATTCTCACTTTTTGAATTCAACTACATAATAGCAAACGGGGTATTACGTTTTTTTGTAATGTCAAAATAGTTGACATTTGCAAGGTTTTTCTTTTTCTTCGTGCCGCTTCTTCTCACTAGTTTCTTCCGTCTGTCATTTCCTTACTTTAACAATATAACGTGTACCAATAGAGAAGTACAACGTGCGCGCTTAATAACCTTAATACCTAGAGACCTGTCATAATCCTGAAGATTATTAGTGGATCTCGTCAGGATCGTCGTCGGCTCGAGTGTACAAACAAAATAAGTTAAAAACGCGGGCAAACCCGCGAGAAACAACTATACAATAACATAACTAAATATAATAAAACTACAAATGTAACAATTTACACGTAATATATAACAATAAATATAACTAAAAATGCACATTAGTATAATAACCTAAGAAAAAAACATTACTTAAACTATTAAGATTTTTTTTAATTTTGTCCCATTTTTATTCTACCCAATTCCTTGCATTTGTAAATAGAAAGTCGTAACATTTAAATTTTAAACTTTTTAAATTTAAATTTATGCTCACATTTTACACGATTTTTCGTAGTTTTCTATAAATTATTAGCAAGGAGACACATGAAAGTGTTAAAATAAACTGATTAATGTAAAATATTAAAGTGATGTGAAAATTTATAAATATAATGATCCAATGTGTAATAATGATAAAACTAAAAATACGTGTTAATAGAAATGTCTTTTTAAAAGTCTTAATCTTTATACAATTGTGACGTCATGTTTTAATATCGTCGCATCTAATATGGAATTAACGTTCATATACTGTTCCGTTTAAATGTATTCAAAAACTATTTTCAATTTAATGCTTATTTTAGGCTGCTTTCATACTTATACTGGACGTAGGAAAAAATGCCGCTATAACGTTTAAAAAAACACGGATTGCATTCAAAGCCCTTACCACGAGTTTACGGCGCCGACTTTAAAATTCGGCAGCGTGTACGTGAAAATAAATACATATATGAAAATTTGACCAGAGCCTCTACTGGCGACTCAGTGAACTAAATTCCAGAGCCTTTGACTACCATGAGTTACTATTAATTACGTTCGTTAATACTTTTACCACAATATATAGCTAGTGATGTGGAACCAGTTTTCTCCGTTACCAGAAGAGGCGACAAGCTCCATACAGTCCATAGGTTTCATGCAAATAATCGCTAGCAAATTTCGCGCCAAACTCATGAGCTTACCATGGTAAGGGTTCAGAATCTAAACGCTGTCGATTTCGATACGTAAATTACCCATATAACAACTCATGGTATAAGCTCACAGCCCTTAGCACGAATTTACGGCACTATACTAAGTAATATATATGATGAAAATAATTTGTATGAAAACGTTGAACAGCGCCTCTACTGGTAGCTACGAGAACTAAATTTCAAGCCAAAAGCGCTGTACATTTTGACAAGTGAATATATAACAACACAAAGACTCTGCTGTGTATGAAGGTCCTCGATAACTATGAAACCAGCCTTACCATCATCTGCAACATATATATAAAATCACAGAGAAATGACATAACACGTTGTAACTTTATCACCACAAACATCACTTAGAACTTAGTAATATTCTTAACAGTTTAAAACTTTTGACGTCATAACTACCACGATAACAGTACAATCAAATTTATAAAAAACTATAAAGGCCCCAGAAATACGTAGTTATTAGAGACAAACAATAAAAAGAGGGTGTCTCAAAAAAAGCACTGTCCTGGAAAACTTAGTGTAAGAATTTCTAAAAACTAGATGTATATGCTCTTATTTCTTTGTATATTTGGTTGGGATAATAAATTGCATAATGTAGGTATCCAACAACTATTAATAAACACATACCAAATTACTCCAATTTAAGTAGACATGGTACTTTTATGTCACTGTAATACAGACTATTTATAATATCAGCGTACTTCAGTCATAGTTTTAAGTATAACATAAAAACCAACAGTCAGATCATGGTAAAATAATACGAGGCACCTCGGGAATATGATCCATCTTTCTAAAAAAGAAATATCAAAATCGGTTTGTTAACAGACATACCATAGAATTGAGAAACTTCTCCTTTCTGGGGCCCTACCATGAACGCTTTTAACAGTATTATTTCCATCTTGCTAAATGTCCGTCTTTATAAGCAACTTTATGATATACGTCATAAGGTAGTCTATCTCCGATGACAATTAGTATTATTGAAATAATACTGTTTTAAGGGCTTATGGTAACTCCCCTGGGGTAGGTTAAAAGTATATTACTGAAATTAAAGTCTTGTATCGACGCTGATTACTACACCGCATATTTGATTTCTACCGTAAATTACTTTTTGAATTCATTAAATAGAAAGATTGAGATGATTGGATAGAGAGAAATCCACATCTATAGCGTCAATCATAGTTTTAATCATCCACCAATTAAAGGCAATAATTGTCTTTTATCACGGGTGCTATTAGTCAGTTTAAAACATCAAAGTAAAGTTGCATAAATGCGCGGGAAAGTAATACAAGCGCGATGACATGTAGATCGTTACAAGAACTTTATTTTTGATCGTACATATTTTGTATTCCTACGTAAGTTTATCTTCATATTACACATTTCGAGTAACTTTTGGCAATTTATTAAATTTCAAATTAGCACACCCTGATCGCAACTAAATTTGGCACAGCTTTCACTACCAACACAAACCTAACGACCTCTCAATCTGGACAGGGCCACAGCCGAATCATGGTGAATGAACTAGGAACGTAGGAGTTTAACTTCCTCATGATATTCACTTCTCTTCTTAACAAACTTCCTCTATATCCCCGTTTATTTTCCCTTTTTGCTACTCAAAAGCAAGGTAAGAACAAATCTACCTTTTACATCGATCGCGAAGATTCCCTAGTACAATAACTTTGGGCGAAGACAGGAGCAATAAATAGGGAAATAGAAACTTTTTTGAGACACCTTAAACATTAGAAAAACTTCTAAAATCAAGTTTTACCAAAAAATACAATAAAATACTTTTTAAAGTATGACGAAGCATATTTAAGATTTTTATAATAATTTGAAAATGCTGTGCTCGGATTCTTAAACATACAATCGTCAAAAACATATTTTTTTTTTGCGCGGGCAATACCCATTGTCCCTAAAACAACATAGTTTCGGAGCCTCTTGATATATTAAGATGGACTGTATAATGCAACATGCAAAAAATATATTTCTATCTCAGGCATAAGCTATTGATTTCAAAACTATTTATCTGTAAACATCTGGCAATGTGCCACTTTCAACTAGCCACGTGAATATAATGGCAACATTTAACATAATTCGTCTTCGTCGTCCGCGTTACCCGCTTGGTGGAATTGGACGGGTTGCGAATCACCAGGATTGTAATGAGATCCATCTTGCGACTGAAATGAAAAGTGTTATTTTAGATACGTATCACGTAGACATATTGACGTTTTCGTGCTGTCTATTTACAATGTTTATATCGACGTTTTTGTGCTGTTTATTCACAATGTATATATTGACATTATCGCGCTGTTTATTTACAATGTATATATTGACGTTTTCGTGCTGTTTATTTACATTGTACATATTGACGTTTTCGTGCTGTTTATTTACATTATATATATTGACGTTATCGCGGTGTTTATTTACATTGTACATATTGACGTTTTCGTGCTGTTTATTTACATTGTACATATTGACGTTTTCGTGCTGTTTATTTACATTGTACATATTGACGTTTTCGTGCTGTTTATTTACATTGTACATATTGACGTTTTCGTGCTGTTTATTTACAATGTATATATTGACGTTTTCGTGCTGTTTATTTACATTGTACATATTGACGTTTTCGTGTTGTTTATTTACATTATATATATTGAAGTTATCGCGGTG
>NJDD01000718.1:298791-318014 GCA_002245505.1 Calephelis nemesis | reverse complement strand
TTACAATGTTTATATTGACGTTTTTGTGCCTTTTATTTACGTTGTATATTTTGACGTTTTCGTGCTGTTTATTTACATTGTATATATTGACGTTTTTGTGCCTTTTATTTACGTTGTATATTTTGACGTTTTCGTGCTGTTTATTTACATTGTATATATTGACTTTTTCGTGCTGTTTATTTAAATTGTACAAATTGACGTTTTTTGGTGCTGTTTATTTACATTGCATGAATAGAAGGTTACAACTTATAGTAATTATTTTTTAATTAAACTTCACTAAGTTGACATGGTGAATGATAATCAGATTTTTATAGCCGCGGATAACACCCGAGCGCTTTGGTGATTTCTTTTAAATTACATTAAAAAACGTCCAATATTAAAAAAAAAAGACCTGAGACAAAATACGGGACAGGAAGATTTATTTTTATTTTATTTTTCGATAGTTCGGTCTAGTTTCGTAGACCGCGGTCACGACGTGTGATTAGACCGAAATTGTTAATAATACGCGACGATTTAAGTTTAAGATCACATAATTTAAACCACGTTCTAACAGGGTAAAACTTGAAAAAAATACGAAAAATACTACAAGCGTGAAACACTACAAAAATAAAATAGCTAAATCTATTTACAATGTTATTTTAATCTAAAATGAGTGGTAACTGTAAAAAATAAATTGTTACAAATCTACGGAATGATTTTATTTGGCGGTGATTTTCTAAAAATAAGGAATTTAAAAATACTGAATCTGTTTTATTCAGATTTTTAACGTAACACTACTGCGAACATGCACACGGTTCTCCTGTTTGTAAAAGACAACCGTGGCCTATAGACACCAAAGATGTTATAGATGAGTGGCTGTCCTGTGATCGACATGTTAGGCCTAATAGGCAAGTCTATCCTACGCTCCGGGTCGTATACGACGCTTTCATTATGGCGGCAGCATAGGTAAGGCAGTGGGTACCTATCAGGCAAGTTGTTCACAGCACTCAGCCACAAGTAAAAAAAACAAAAAGGTTTTCCTAGCGGTCTAAGCCATTCAACATATAACGCGTAATAGAGCAATTATATGTATATACTAGCTGACCCAGCAAACTTCGTATCGCTTGACATGAACGCTTCGACAGTAGCGCAGTCTGACGGATCCAATGTGAAACATTACAAAATCAACAACTACTTATTATTAAAAAATTAATTAAAAAAACATTTTGCAGGAGACCAAATTGTGAATCTAAACCATTCTCGAATTCCCTTGAACACGCACAAAAACTTTCAACATCGGTCCAGCCGTCTAGGAGGTCAGTGACATACACACTCACAGAAGAATTATATATATATATATAAAGATGTTTGTGGTGGATCTTATATCCACCACAGATACCATATAGTACTGTCAATGTGACATAGGAGTTTCAAATCACAATTGACTAAAATTAAGTATTCCCCGCCTGCTTCCCCGAAGAAGTAGGTAGTGGTAAAACCAGGGAATCCCCAAGTAGCTGAAGGAACCTAGTCCTACACTGTAAGTCAGCAATCCTATTGGCAATCTACCCAATCCCGGGCAGCGAGGATTTTTAATAAAAAAATGCAAAAACACGTTTTGAGTTGCCCAACCCGAGAATCGAACTTCAGGTACATCATGTAGTCAACGTCACCACCACTAGACTGCAGAGGTGATAAAATAGTCAACTTCTTCAATTCAACTGTTTTCTTTTTCTATTAATTTCTTCATAGCATTTAAACATAAACAAATAGACAATTTTCTAGGAGCTACGTACAAATTTTCACGCCAAATCCCTTGTGGAGTAGACGGAGAGTATTGAGTGCCGATTATCACGATCCTTGCAGTCTCATTTAGCTGTTTTGTACGAACCTATGTGTTTTTATAAAGAGAGAAGAGAGCAATATGGATTTCTCTCTTCATACAAACATGCCGGTTACGGAGACTCTTGACACCACTTTCGGATAACACCCGAGCAACTTGGCAACTATGATACTCCTGGTGTTGCGGACGTCCGTAAGCGGCGGTGATCATTTTCCATCAGGTGACCCACTTGCTCGTTTGCCTCCTCTTCTATAAAAAAAAAACTGGACCGTGGAATTTCAACCAAGGTCTCCCCGGGTACCTACTTCCATCCACAACTATTGGTAGAAATACATATCCCAGATAGACACTAAACGTATGTATGGTGCGCTGCTAACTTGACTTTGAAATATAAAGGAAGGATCCAAAAAGGTTATCGTATACGCGTAACGCCATCGACCAACTGCAAGGTTCGGGTTCGATTTCCGACAGAGGCAAGCATTTGTCTAATGAACATTTGAATTTCCACATATGGGTGATTATGAAATTTATTCCAGTATCTATTAAAAATGGTTTTATGTATTAGTATTTTTGACAAACACCCATAGCACAAGCATATAATTTGATTACTTTCGGGTTAGATCTATTTTAATTCGTCCAGGGATATTTATTACAATTATTACTATCAGTAACGTCTATGGTGTTTACAAACGACGCTTATCTTTTACCATCAGGAGCGCCGCTTGCTTTTTCACTATCTAATAAAAAAAAATGAAGTTAGTGTCGTGTGATTTATGAAAAAATCGCTTTGTACACATGCACTAAAGCACTACTGAATTATAAAAATTTAAATTCAATATAAACAATATAACTCACTTACTGTAACACAAAGGAAATGAAAAAAATTAATACATACTCCTATTAGTACCTCAACGTGTGTGGCGTTGGGGCTAACATACGATGGTGCTGCGTTCTCCCTGACGCTGGCCTTCTGCACCGGCTCCAAACCCTCGGGCAGGGGTATGGTGCCAGCCAACCTGGCGTATTCCACATCCATGCTGCGTATAAACGGTGATGCCAGCGCTCTCTTGGCCGAATCGCGGTCTTCCTCATCATAGGCCTGCAATAGCTGCTCGATGGTTTGCATTTCGGGAGCTTCGCAATTATTTCCCCACTCCTGATTTAAGAAAACTTCTTTTAGTTATACTAGCTGATCCAGCAGACGTTGTTCTGCTATATTTTTAATGTGATTTTAGTAAAAAAAAATTGGAGTGAGTCACTCTCATCACTTAGGGGTATGAAAAATAGATGTTTGCCGATTCTCAGACCTACTCAATATGCTAACAAAATTTCATGAGAATCGGTCAAGCCGTTTCGGAGGAGTTCAATCACGCACACAGTGATACGAGAATTTTATATATTAGAAGTTAAAACATTTATCTTTTACTTTTTAATAAAATTATAACATTTTTTTAACATCAACAAAAATACAAACATTTACTTTTCATTTCAAGCAGACACACAAAAAAAAATACTTTATTAAACATAACTCAAAAACTATCAGTCAGATCATTACCAAATTTCTGTGGGACGACATTCAAATCATAACCTAGCTTTTGAAAAAAGAAACATAAAAATTCATTACTTGTTGGGCGACAAATCGCGAAGACAAAAAAAATTACTCGTTAAAGTTGGTTAAACATAAGATAATCTCTATACAATCGACGAAGAAAAATTACATCTTTACAAACAACTAGCCGATCTGGCGAACTTCGTACCGCTTGATATTAATAGCTTTAGCTACTGACAGTTTTTATGGAAACAATAAAATATTGTTTTCTTTTTTCTCTGCAGCTTTTCCGGATTTTCTCTTCATAAGAACATTCTCGTGACCTAAACAACAAAGAAAGATTAGCAAAATTGTTAAATCCGTTCAGGCGTGTTTGCGTTTGACCACGCGAAAAAGGGATTATGTAGATTAAGATTACTACTTTTTAAATAACATCTCAATCATAAAAGATTGGAAGATATCGATACTAATACTATACCTAACTGCGATAGTCTGTCACTCTTTCACGACTAAACCACTAGACCAATTTTTAATAAAATTTGATATGCATATAGTTTTTATCTTTGTTTAAGAATTTCATCCTTCTGGATATATCCACCCCATAGTACCTAATTTATATCTTCCAACGGTTATTAATGTAACTTTAAAATCACTTTATATTTTGACTGCCTCGTTAGTCGAGTGGCTAGCGTACACGCCTAACTAAATCGACCAACCGCGAGGCTCGGGTTCGATTCCCGACTGGGGCAGGCATTTGTGTGATGAATATTAAGATTCTATTTACATATATCTAGGTGTTTATTAATTAATTCTGGTATCTATTTAAGTATTTCTATGTCTTATGATCGTTGACTATCACCAGTAACACAAGCATATCCTAGCAGTTTTTCCCATTTTCTTATCTTTTAAACCTTCCCTGGACTTGGACAAATAATTCAAAACCAAAATCTGTCAAATCGATTTAGCCGTTCTAGAGTTTTAGAGACTAAGGAACATATATAATATACATAAATGGATAGATGGAACTTTTTATATATACATAGTTGGCCCCAAATGACTGTAATGGGGGATGAATGCTTGTATGAAAATCTAGAATAAAACAGCTAGTGAGGTAAATACGTCCGATTTGAGCAGAATTGTCCCGTTTGCAGTTTCCTTATTGTACCGCCGTCCCCTACGATGGCAAAGGGTACCAATTTTCACTGGCAAACTGTAATAGATCTTTATACAACAAGTAATATTTTATATGCTTTTTTACTTATTACTACATTATTATATCTAAATACTTTAAATATCGCAAGCTGATTGAACTATTATTATAGTACATAAAACAACTCATGTCATTGAATCCTAAGCCTTTGGTAACATCTAGGATTTAATATTATGCTAGTTTTTACAGTAAACTATAGGTATTGAAAACACAGTAAATATCCAAAAAATCTCGAAAATATTGTCACATTATGCATAGATATACAAATTATAAACTTACAATGTGTGTTTACTTACCTTATAAGCTTTTTCAGCAGCGACAGCATCTCCCCTTGCCAACTGGACCAGTACTATAGCAACAGTGAGTCGACCAACAGCCGGTATATTGCCAGATTCTTGATGGAACCCTATTTCCCGACGAAGACTATCCACGGCTTCATCATATCTAGGTAAATATGTTTTTTAATATAAAATTGAATACTAAAATAAAGTTTTTTTTCTACCTTGCCTTTAAAACAACAAAAATAAATTAAAATCAGGAGCTTTACATTTTATTCTTTTTTTCCACACAAAGTAAACAAGTTATTGCTGCATTAGCAATCTGAATATAAAATATTGAACCTCTTGCTAGATCTTTATCACCTATGCACCGTCATGTTGTTAGTGATAGAGAATCAATGTTGCATATTTTTTAAATACACTCTTGTATAATATATCCACAAAACACTTAATACCATACTTTAGCAAACCGATTTTACTTTCAGTATTCTATCATCAGGAATTTTTAAACTCTTTAGTATACTTAAAAAATGTATATACAATGGAATTCCATCAACTGTCGGCAATAAAAATTTGTAATAAATCAATATTAGCCTCTTGCAAACAGCTTCGCATTCTAATTTTCGACGAGGTCCAAGACATATACAGGACAGACTAAGGATCAAAATACTATTATAATCATACTGCAGTATCTTCACGCCTCTATCCCTGAAGAGGTAGGCAGATGCACAATCATACTGTTTTGATAAGAGAGATTTTACATTATCTGTGAAGCTAACAATTTTAAATAAAAAAACATGAGACTTTAAAAGAAAATATAGGAAAAGGAAAAAATGTATCTTCACGCTCATATCGCCAAAGATAGGCAGAAGCACAACCAAGGCACCCACGACTAGACGAAAACTCAAAATCCCACTAGGTATATGATAGGTGGCAAGCTTATCGCCAGCCGGTCAGATATCCAATCTCGGGCGACAATATTATTATTATATTAAACCTACCTTTCAAGCTTCACGAGGATTCTGGATGATTTGCTAATGTATTCCGAACCTTGGTGCTGCCCGCTTTCAGCCTAAAATATTACAATTGCAACTAATAAAAAGTTTAAAAATATATGTATTTGTTCACCTGGTAGTATCTTTACCCACAGATAACTCCCTCAATATTGAATAACAAAAAATCTTAACATGTATATCTTATTTTGTTGACATCAATCCTTTTGTGTGTGTATGAAAGCTTTTAACCAACAAAATTTAAACTTTATCACAATAGAGAGTAATTTCAATTATTTAATTTAGTTTTCATAAATATTATCATATTAAAGTATCTTAAACTTGTGAAACTTATATTTATAAACAGAGAAAAGACTGCTACGATCAAAATTTTGTTTCATATTTTGAATCAGTTAAAAAATTACGGCTGATGACAAAATGTTCTTGCAATCAAAAACACACATAAAAAAAAGTATTTTCACATAACACCGAAGGGGAAGGCAGAGGCACAACCAGGACACCCATGACTATCCAAAGACACTAAGTCCCACAATGTGATAGGTGGCAAGCCTATCGCCAACTGGGCACATTTCCAGTCCTGAGCAACATTTTTTTTTATTAGAAAATTGTAAGGAACCAATTTTCTTTTTGTTGCCTGACCCGGGATTCGAACGATATGGAACCCTCCTCCATGACCTCAAGTCCAACAACTGAACCGCTAGACCTAGAGGCGAAAAAAAGCACAGATAAAACTTTAAATAAAAACACACTTTAATTCTTATTAAATACTCACAGAAGACACATCAGCCGCTTGCTGAAAAAGTTTTACTGCCAACTCAGGAGCCTTGTCTTCAATGATTTTAGCCACTTTATCTAGAACATTAGCACCAGAATCGCCTGAACCATGTTGCTGGTACAGACTGGAAGACTCACACCCCATCGAATACAACTGGAAATATCGCAATAACATTATGAATTTTAATGAGAGTGAGAGATACATCTCACTAATACTAGCACATATTTAGTAGTTTATTTATCTGTTCACCAGGTCTATTTATTTCATTTATTACTTTCCTTTTATGGGTTGGCCGGAAGACATTTCTTTTATTAGAGACTAGCTGTAACCCGCGGCTTTACTCACATGGCATTTACTAAATTTAACAATTAATAGGCTTTTAATAAGGACTTTCATATAAACTCTTAACCCCTATTTCACCCCCTTAGGGGTAGAATTTCCAGAAAAGGTTAAATAAAATTTTTTACTCATTTTTAATAGGTAGCTTAAACATACAGTTTCATGTTTCCAACTCAAAAAATGCCGAAGTTTGTGCGGAAGGTACAAACTTTCATCCCCTATTTCAGGCTCTTAGGGGACGAATTTTCAAAATTCCGCCCTTAGTGGATGTCTACTCAATA
The DNA here is from genome assembly GCA_002245505.1 of Calephelis nemesis. NCBI lineage: Eukaryota > Metazoa > Arthropoda > Insecta > Lepidoptera > Riodinidae > Calephelis > Calephelis nemesis. The sequence continues at coordinate 310,747 of NJDD01000718.1, read as the reverse complement.
AAACGACCCTACTGACCAAATTTCATGGCTGTAACTCTTACAGTTTTTGTTCGGCGATGATGAATCAGTCAGTCAGGACATGTTATTTTATAAGTATAGATATAATAAATAATATTTATTAAAAAATAATCATTATCTTAACTAGTGGTTGGCCATTGGTCAAAATTCGACCATAATAAATTTTAACATCTTTTTTTATAAGAACGCCATCTTCATTTATCAAGACAAAACTACTTTGTTTCCAAACTTTATATGAATATAGTTTATGCGCCATCTTTTATCGTTATCAGCAATATATTTGTTTGGGTGTGTGTCAAATGCATGGCAGCATGTGTTATGTTTTAATTTTTTATTTCATGTAATTTATAAGCATTATTATTGATATTTTAGCGTTCTACACTTCTTCTACACATAAACTATGATTGTGGCAAATTTAATACTCCTACGTCTGCAAAACTTTCATAAAAAGGAGTCCAAAACAGTTTGCTTCACATATTCATTTTATGATATTGATACATTTAATGACAAAACATTTTTTTTTAACATTCTCTTCAGGATTTTTTTGGCAAACCATTTTTAATAAGATTTCTAATATACTAAATTTATTTTAAATATTTAATTATTTTATCAGTTTGGTGTGGGTTCGGATCTTTTGCTATAAATACAACATAAACCAGAAAGGCATAGATAACAATTATATGTATGTTGTGTAATATTGTACTTGAATGTCACCATTATTTAACACTAGTTTTCCCAAAACTTTGGTCTATTTTTAAGATGATTAATGAAGACCTTCTACGGGGAAGTCTTTAGTAATCCCACTTAAAAGTTCTTCAATGTCTTTGTATAATTGTTTTGTTATAACATGGTGTAGTGTAGAATTATTATTACTATTATTTAAAGTAGCTTGTGCCCCTCTCTAAATCAGTAATAAGTACAAATATGTTCACATTTGCCACATAATGTTTTTGTTATGTTCGACAAACCTCTTGCGCTGAAGACACTTCTTTACTGACAATGATTGCATTCTCAATGGCTTTTGCAGCATGGAAAAACGAATGATTCTTCTTGTAAAACTCAGATGCTTTCATGTAGCAGTTCCTCGAGTTTGGTACGTCACGAGCGATACGATAACACTGAGCTAAAACAAAAGCAGAAAATTGCTTTAAGATTGATATCTTAAAAACGCTTTTTTTCAGTATGCGGGGTGAAACATATTTTATGTTTTGAACAAATAACAAAAATTAGGTTCCATTAAAGACTACACTATTACATTTTTGTTAGACATTTAAATAGGACTAGTTATGAAAAGTCTAAAAATATCAAATGCTATTAAAACCCAAACCTATTTTTAACCCTTAAATTTGAGGAATACTGAAGTTGACAACCCTGCCTATTGTCAAAAATGTCATTGCTTTCTTAGAATTATGGCAAAGAAATCAGTTTCTTGTTTCGTGTTGTAATCTTTAAGTCCAGAATCACTTAAAATTAATACAAAAATATTTATACAAAAATAAAAAAAATATTGAAATCCATTTCTTACAAAAGTCTATTTTAGCAAAATATACAAAAAGAAGGGGTCAACTTAATTATAGAATGTCAGTTGGCATTATTTGTAGCATGCAAAATCTCTTTTAGCAAAATGATGGTAGTAGAAAAAAAGTTAACTCGTGAGATTACTATCACTTACCTGCCTGATTGTACTCATCAGCTGCTGAATCATAGTCCGGTTTCCACTTCAAAAGTGATGTCTTCAAACTATAGAAAAAAGAAATCAGGATTTAATCATTAAAGAACAAAGCGCAACTCTACTACTATAATTATATATTTCAAGTTTAGCTAATGCAAGAATTACTTCCATTTTCTGTTTCATCCACATATAAAATATATTAAACAAATTTATTAATTCAATAATGTTCGGTAACGAAATTTAAACTGCCAAAAAGTACGCTTAGCTTAACCTCAATCATTAAAAATACAACCACAGTAATAACATAAAGTAGAATAGTTACTTGAAACAATAGCTTTTGGTTTACTTTAATATGATTTTCATTGAAACTCTCACTCTACCAGTGCAACCCTTCGGAGGATAGATTTTAGAAATAGGAGTTTTGTCTTTGAACTTTGGTCTTTAACTAAACATGTATCAAACTTTATCTAAATCAATTCAGCAGCAACAGAGATATTCATAAAATTACTATATTTATATTAGTATATCTACTGGGATAAATACCATGTGTGATCAAAATATTTCACCTATTGTTGTAAGTAAAATAACTAATGGATTATGTGTAACAGTAGAGTAATATGTGCAAGTAGAGTAGTATAGTATATGGATTACATGTAAAACTTTTTGTTTTATCAATAAAGGAAATATAATAAAATAACATTTTATAGACACTATTAAATAGATACTGTAGGTACATAATATTAGAAAGTCTACCACTCTATTAAAAAAATCATTCCATTTTATGACAATGATCAAATTCGAAATTTGCATATATGCAATCGCATATAAAATATTAAGTAAATAATTCGCAATAATGCATGATTCTATAATAGTGATACTAATTTTGATGCACTTGATTTAGTTTTATCAAGTTGATATGATCTTTCCTTAACACATTATGACAGTACTTTTGCTAAAAGTGAACTTACATATACTCATACATAAAACTAAAGCTTTTTAAGAAACAACAAGAAACCTATGTGTATTTAAGCTAAGAACCATCTTGATCATATCAGCTTAAAAACATTCACATAGAAAGTGGTCCATCTACTAAAAAAAATATTATTTCAGACAAAAAACATACACAGACAGACATGTGAAATTTATAACACCTCTCTTTTACATCAAGGTTAAAAAAGAAAGAGTAGGTAGAAGTGTGACCAAGGCACACATGGCTAGCCAAAACTTGAAGTCCTACAATGTGATATGTGGCAAAGCTAATACTAATATTAATAATGAAATTTAAAATATGCAAACAGATACTTTCATATTTATGTTACATTTCAAATGAGTGCATGTAAAATAAAATATCTAAAATTCTATTAGGTTCAAATAGTCAGTTATTACTATTTATAGTAATAACTGACTATTTGAACTTGAAATTGTTTTAGTTTTGATATTTTCTACGTAAATAGCAAATCTATATTGGTTAAGTACCCTTATATTCTTAACATATTATATAATAAATTTACTATATTAGAAATGGGGTCCCCAAAAAAATCCTGGATGGAATATTGTCTATAATTTAAAAAAACATATATTTTCAGAGTTTTTTGCAGATACGTTGTCAGTGTCATAATCACTGTGTAGGCAATAAAACAGCCCAAATGTTGTTTTTTTTTCTATCATCCAATCAAGTGAAAGTCACTAGCATCAACATACATGTTTACACCTCGCAACCCAGGTAAACAAAAAGAAAATATGGTATTTCCAATTTTCTAATGAAAAAGTGTTGCTCGTGATTGGATATGTGACCAGTTGGCAATAGGCTTGTCTCCTATCACATTGTGAGACTTAGTGTCTTCAGCTAGTTGTGGGTGCTCTGGTTGAATCTGCCTACATATGGGCATGAAGATACTTACAACCCAGGTAAATCATAAGCAACCCAACTTTTACATATTTCATCTCTTATTAGACTATCAGGATTACAGTTCCTATTAACTTCATATTGCAACATTTGATAAAAAAAAATGTTTAGATAATTTTTAGGAAAACCATTTCACTATACTTATTTATTATCAAATATGTTTCATCCTATTATCAATGAAGGTCAACTTAGGTTCTAATCTTAGACCATTGGAAGTGCTCCTTCATAACTGAATTTCCAAATGGCTTTCAAAACTAAACGCTTTGTATTTCAATATTAAAATATGTATATACTTGCATAGAAATATTTTTATTGTTCTATGACATGTATATACAATCACACTCTTCAAATTGAATAGGTCTATCATAAAATAAAATTGAAATACACAGCTTAGTTTCCCTAAAATCAGATGGTGATTTTCAGTACTTCAAAAAGAAGAACAAAAAATAAAACACAAAACCAGCACAGCATAAAATATTAATAATCATCATATAACTTTGCAGAATTCTTAGTTGCAATATGGTTGTCAAATTAGGACAAAAGGACATTTATAACTCTTCCATTTGATAAACATTTTAGCACACTGTTGAGATAAATCTAACATTACCTGGATCATTTTGGACCAAAGAAATAGAATAGGAATTAATTAATTAGTGTTCTCGCATACTTTCATAGTGAAATATGAACAAACGTGCAAAATACACAGTCCTTGCTTGCAGTCAGGTAAAAAATCAATATAGCAAAAGATTTTGCTTACAATTAAAATTTATAAAATATTAGCATAGCTTATTGCAAAATCGCAGTATATGATAAAATGAAAAAAACATGTTGAAAACATAATGTTTATTCGGTTTGGGGTCCAAATCTTCAATAGCACGTAGCAGATTTTCTTAAAAAATTGCATATGTTTTGTTCAGTCAACTTCAGAGATAGGCTACTGCTGATTTCGACCGCTCGAAAGGACTACTTTCCTCGTGGAAGAGCTAATTACATCAAAATACCAGAGAAAGCCAGAGCCATCGCATAAATTCGTATTTTTTTTTCGCAATTATCTATCCAGACAGTAAAATAAACACTCACTATTTTTCAGCAGCTTTACAATGTTCCTGAGCTTCTTGTACTTTAGCTGACATTGTGTTTGCGTTAGTGTTGTGCTAAAAATATGGTAGGCCGAAGTTTTACCCCAAAAGCAGAAGCAGAAAAGAGTTTATAATTTTTTTTTTTCAAAAAATCAATAACATTTAGCAGTCAGCAAGAGCGAATCAGCGAATTGTAGCGAATTTTCAATTTACATGTCATTTGCTCAGGGTGCCAACTCACAAAATTTTTTTTCACTAGTTTTGGTCTCAAAACTCACCAGGGGCTGATTTAGTATATTATTAATGATGATTACTAAATAAAGTTTACGAAATTCCGTAGAGAATTACAAACAACGCGCTAGACATTAATTAAATCTATTGTGAATATAACCAGCTATTAGAGCTATTAATAAACTTAACGTAAGGGGTTCTCTCTCCGTAAAAAATGCAAAGAAATAAATCTTTTAACTAGGTAGTGTCCGACCAAACTTTCGGTTTCGGTTTCGGTCGGTTTCGGTGGCAGTTTCGTTTTCAGCATAAAATTGACCGAAACTTTTGCCGAAACCGAAACTGTTTCGGAATGTCGAGCGCGTTCGCCTAACTTCGTTTCGCGCAGCAACACGGGCGGACTAAGATGGCGGCCCTGTTCGGAAATCATCGTGCGGCTTTTGGCTTCGGTCGTTTAGCTACGTGCCAACACAACTTAGTGCGTTACCGCCCGAAACCGCACAAATATTCATCGGAGGTTATGTTTTGTTAGAACTGATTTCATGTGTGATGATTTATGTGTTTGTTTAATTGATGTTCTTGTTTACTATAAATACCTAGTTAAATATTGAATCCGTACTTTGTTTTCTTGTTATAAGCAAATCTAGTGGTTTGATAAAGAGATTCTAAATGAAGAAAGTGAAGTGTTAAGTTACGTTAATTAAGATAGAAGTATTTCTTTGAATTACATTAGTAAATGATTGTAACAAAGTAAAAATACAATGTCTTATTTAATATACCAAAAAATTGTAAAAACATTTACAAAATACACCAACATGTATGTATTTGGCGGTATTTTATATAAGGTCACGTGAGTTTCGGTTTAAGTTTCGGCCGAAACTGAAGTCACGACCGAACTTTCGTTTTCAGTTTCGGTTTCGGTCAGAAAGTCAGTTTCGGTCGGACAATAACTTTAACCTAAAGTTCTCAATACAATTATGAGAATTAAATATATGTAAAAAAATCTAGGTATATTCACAAAAAAAAGGTGACGATCACGATGTAAATACGAGAAATAAAAATGTGTGCGTGTACTAGCGTATACTCGTAAGAAGTGAAGAAGTGAAACTTCTTTGTGACGTTATTTTTCAAAAAATAATTTACTATATGCAACTTTACAGAAATTGGTTAAACAAAGTTTATTGCCAATCCCTACTCCGCTGGAGAAAGTATACTTCGAATCACGCGTGGTAGGGATAAGAACAAAGATGGCGCGTAACGGAAAAATGTGACGCGTAACGAAAAAATGTAACACTAATTTTTTTCCAACCCCGATAAAGAAGTTTCACTTCAAAAATAATCTAGCCGTATACAAAACTCGTCTCCATAAAATTAGTAAATCCTTTTTAGGTCAATGTATACGTTTCTACAATAAGCTGTCCATTGGTATTAGAGATCTACCTATAAATAAGTGAAAAAATGTATGAAAGTAAAATTATGCAAGAATGGCTATTAGCACTATAAGTTCTCAGAGTATTTGGAAGACGAATATGCTTGGGGATAGAAGTTTCCATCTCCCACTGCAAATTGTAATGTTAATTGTTGTAGTTTGTTATCTTTTATGTGCGTTAAAATTAGATTGTAATGTGCATTTTTATCTGGTTCATTTATATGTTACGACATCCATAACATGTCACTATCACAAATTTTATAACATCGTTTTCATCTCATTTAAGTAAGCGATACTTACATTGTCAAAAATGTACACTGCTACTAATTGCTAACTAGTTAGTTAATTGTTATTCAAACCTACCTTAAAAATACCATATAACTAACAAATAAGTTAGTTAATTAATTGATTTTCATTAGAATCGTTTATGACATATAAACCATACACTGGGTACTTGTGACACTTCTATATAATTCTAAAAGCTACCAACGGATTGGAACGATCTTAATGCTAACAGTAGTGTAAGCTTTTTCGACGATATTGCTATTAGCGAGGATTAGATACGTATTTGTTGTGGATATAAGATTTACCGTCCGGTTTATTTAGGCACAATCAGACATAACAACAAACAAACTAAGGTTTAAATTTAATACAAACACATAATAATATGTTTTCGCAAATATTTCAAAACATATAATAAATAATTTATTTCTCATAAACATTTAATTACATTTATTAAAGAATAGTAGTTGGTATTAAAATTAAATAATTGATTACTCGTTGGTGATATGGAGGAAATTGTAGAGGTGTGACTAATATATTCGTAATAGGTAGAGATATTATAATACCAGCTATGTATATTCATATTAGCATACGCGATTATAGAGTAATAGGTTACCAGGTATTAGTCAAATAATAGGTACGCGGAATACGTAGCGCAGCGGCTCACTGTCGCCGCCACCATAGCTATCTGAGGCGGGCGAGTGAGTGAGACGACCATTGTTTTGTATTGTATGAATATAATTTGGCTGCGCACTGCGTGCGTGCGTAATTTGTTTATTGTAAAGACATAGATATACACGTCGGGCTTCGTATGTAATCTGCAAGAGCAGGTAACAAAGCAAGCAAGCAATGAAAATAGTTCTGTTTACATTTGGTCACTAGTTCGTCGCATTAACTTATATTAGCTAATACGGATATTAGTTTATAGGTAATCGTAATATGTAGTGATCAATGCTCATAGCGACTCCGTATTGTTTCATATTGTATTCGTCGGACCCGGCACATGCTCGCAGTGAAATATAATTAATAACAATTCATTATTTTGTTAGTATTTATTTAGTGATTGGGTTTTTGCTTTTGGTGGTAGTTTTTGTTGTTATATAGGAATTAAGTTTGGTTGTCATTATGAAGCGGTCGGGAACCAGAGAAGTTTGGACACATTTCAATGTCGAATGTGAAGATATTTTTAATGTTTCAATAAAAACTACTTTTTTGTATTAATCATAATATCATTGTCTATTTTTACTGTATAATTCACGAGAATATTGTATTTCATATTGATTGATTATTGTTATGGATATTACGCGGGTATTAATATTAGATTGTGTATCTATCGCTGATTATCAACTGGTTCACTAATATTTGACTAATATCCAGTAATAGGTATAATATCATAATATGCGATAACTAATATATTCAATAATAGGATTACCGAAAAGTTACCCTAATATAACATCTCTAGGAAATTGTTTGTTTACTTTTATAAACGAAGGATCTAGTGTAAGTTTAGCAAAATCTTGGAAATTTCCAGAATCTTAATGTAAAATAGTATTGTCAACATGATATTTTATTTTTATCTAGTTGCGGTAAATTTCATTAAACATTTTTTCAGAATATCACTATTACACACATAAATTCAGTAAATCTAGAGAAAAGTCACTTAAATGGCAATGTTGCACTTGCTATAGTCACTGTCATTTGTCAAGCGTCAAATCCATTGTCAAATCAAAGAAACTGTCAAAGTTGGTTCTTGATGTTTTTTTAAATTAATTTCTCCCTTTCTGGAACCGACTAAAACCTTTAGGCTATGCTGCCACGTCATAAGTATTAAGAAATTATTTTTGTTGTTATTCATTTTCAATTCACTTGATATGTTTCATTAAAAGGTAGTCATTAGTCGTTATACAATATCATGTCAGGGTTTTAAGTAAAGCGGTGGTTTCCTTACTCAAGCTTATTTTGTGAGATTTGGCAGCAGGGAGTTTGAGCAAACTCCTTGCGTATCTAATAATATCTGAGTATTAAAATATTTAATTCTTAAAGTATAATATAGTCGTTAAAAAACGGCATGTCCTGTGACATGCCGTTTTTTGAGACATCTTGAGTGAAGCGTTGGCCTCTTTACTCGAATAGTGAAATTAGGCAGCAACGAGGAAATACTAATAAGATGAGAATAACTAATTATCATCTAAATTAACTGTTTTAAATCGTAATATACACGAAGTTCACTTATTATGTATAATATTAAAAAAGTTGCTTTTAATAAGTGTCAAATGGACTATTTTTTAAAATTTTAGACAGTGAGTTGACAACTACCATAAGTCAAATTTATTTAATTTGTCTGTAATGAAAAAAAATCAATCTTAAATAATTACATATTATTATTATTTAATTACTCTTCATAATTGGGCATGTCAAGGTCTTTAGTAAAGCGCTAGCATATATATCTATATATGTATATAAATAAAAAACAGCTGACCCGGCAGACGTTGATATGCTATAAAAAAATTGGGGTTGGTCACCCTTAACACTCATGAAAAACTCACACTCATGTATGAAAAATACCTAGATGTTGGCCGATTCTCAGACCTACTCAATATGCTCACAAAATTTAATGAGAATCGATCAAGCTGTTTCGGAGGAGTACAGTAACTAACATTGTGACTCGGGAATTTTATATATAAGAAGAGAAAGAAGAAAGTCATGTAAGTTACACTATTTATAACACTCAAGAACGGCTGAAGCGATTTTGCTTATAATTGAAGGAAATTGCTTAGAAGCAGGAAACGAATACACAATACCTACTTTTAGACTGCGACGAAACCTGTAAAAACAAAATTTTAATTTTTCCATACAAACTGAATGAGTGGAATGAAGTTCACCGGAACAGCCAGTATAAGATAATTGAGCGAGACATGGCGGCATCAAGATAATACACGCTTCACTGTGTAAATTACACATTTAAAAAGTCAGTAATAAAACTAAATCTGGGCGCTACCATGAACGCCAGTTTTATAAATATAATTTATTTCCATTTTGCTAAATGTCCGCCTTTATAAGCAGTTTTATTTAATACCAGCTGCGCCCCGCGGTTTCACCCGCGTAAGTCCCAATCCCGCGGGAACTCCGGGATAAAAAGTAGCCTATATGTTATTCTGGGTGAAGACCTACCTACTGAAGAGCTACCTACATACCAAATTTCATCGTAATCGGCTTTGTAGTTTTTGCGCGAAAGAGTAACAAACATCCATACATACAAACTTTCGCATTTATAATATTAATAGGATACGTCGTCATAAGGTTGTCATTTTCCGATGACAATCAGTATTATTAAAATAATATTGTTTTAAGAGCTTATGGTAACCCTCCTGTACATCAAATATTTTTTTTAAATATTAGTGATGTGTTCAGGGTAAAGAACAGAAAGTGGGGGTTTTTGAAATTTTTATAGGATTATCTGTCCGTCTGTACAGTTTCAACATTAAAACAACTGAAGAAATTTTCTTCAATTTGTGTGTAGTAGTAGCTCATACTCCGGGTCATAGTTTAAAATACCTTTTACTTAAGAATTTTTTTTCCCATCACTAACCACGAAAAATAACTTCAAGTGTGTCCGAAGTCGAGGGCAACAGCTAATATATAGTTATTAGTAGTGTGTTAAAAGATTTATTCAAAGTAAAACCACTCTTTATAATATGTACACTATATTCAATGATTATTTTATTGATTATTTTTTTGGCTGCTTCTTTGGTCAAGGAGTTCGCGTATACACCTTGCCACCAACCATCCATGTTGCTCTTGCTCGGTTCCCGTTACACTTTAGCTGTGTGATAAGCATCTGTGTCTGTATCTCCTGACCTGTGTTGGTGATTACTAAATTCATTTCAGCTTTTTAAGTATTTAACCTCTAATGATAGGGATATGTAATAATGAAGATTAAATTTATTTATAATTTCCATAAATTATAATCGTTGACCAACACCCATAATTCAAACATATAATTTACCTAATTTGGGGTTTCCTTAATATCTGTGATCAGTGGTACTTATTTGGCGAGTCATTTACAAAAGTCTGCCATCTCTTTCGACATAAAATATTAAAATGCCGATAAGCCTATTTAAAAAAGCTTCAGACTTTTAGAAAAAACAGGTAGTATATAATTTATGTTTAAGACATAGACGGATAAACATCCGGATGAGTTAAATAAACCGTTCGACTCCAGCTTTTCAGTACGGCTACTCTTGAAGCTCGATCCATGCAACATTGAAAACTGGAATCGAGATAATAGGTAATACAATATTAGCGAGTTATTAACATTTAATTCATAGTAAAAAAATAAATTATTTTATCGTATTCGTTAAATTTATTTATAACTAAATTTAAATTTATTTAAATTTAAAATTTAGTTAGGTACAAAGTATATAAAATGACATTAGTGCGATTCCAATTACCAATTCGCATGATATTGAGTTTCAAGAGTAATCTGATATCTCTTAAGATATTTAATGCGATAGGTACTTATAACTTCAATCTAAGAAATAAAAAAGAAATGAATAATATTAGCTTTATTTGGCAAAAAAAAACAATCAACATCATCATCTCACGTAGTTATTGTACTGTCTTTGAACACCACTGGAATGTATCGACTTCTTACTACTTGAGGTTATACTCCTAACAAAGAACTAATATCGTATGATTCGTATGACATAATGCGTAGTTCTCTTACCAGTCTGTGTATGATAGAAAATAGAAAGAAGAAGTAACTCTACTGATGTTATTTCCAACTATTGCTGATCACTCTAATCTACCGGCCTCATGTATTTTATCCGCATTGGATCGGACCAGACATTTTGAAATGTTAATAACATTTAGTTACAAATAAATTCAACGTATCCGATAAAATAATTTATTCTTTACTGTTTTTTATGATATTGGAAGGCAAACAAGCAGACGGATTTCCTGATGGTAAGAAATTCACGCCGCCTAGAGAATTTAAAAGTGGTAATGGTGAGTTCCCAATATGAGGCCGCGATGTTACGAGTAGACCTTAAGCAAAAGTAAGTTTACCGGCTACCTTACCCTCTAAACCGGAACAGTTCATGACGTTATGGCGGTATGAATAGGTGAGGCGGTGGTACCAATCCGGGTGAGTCGGTTCAAAACCCTGCCACCTAGTGAGATGTCAAGTTATTAGTGACGGTAAGCCTATGCTCGCCTTTTACGAGCTGGCAGGAAGGCAGATGGTCTATTCTGCAGATGAGCCCGGACCAACACGGGGAAAAACTAGTAATAACTAAATGGTAATGGTAACTAAATTGTATTCAAGTTTATCTAACATAACA
>NJDD01000718.1:278417-298588 GCA_002245505.1 Calephelis nemesis | reverse complement strand
AATTTAAAAAAATGCCTTGTGTTATCTTTATACAACGTTTTATAATCGTAATATTTACTGCTATTTTATGTGTTTTAATAAACCGGCCCGCCTCAAGATTAATTGTAGGTAATTTATTGGCCCGCCACTAGATTTTTTTTTAACTTACCGTCCCGCGGTCAAAAGAATTTGCCCACCCTTGCTATAGATCTTTGCTCGGTGTGTAACCTTCATCTATACATATATCAATAAATCTGTAGAAGGGTCAATTCTGTATATTGAAAATATCGAAAAAATAAACAGCAAAAAATAAATAGCAACTGTTACTGGATCGATACCAAAATCAAATATGTGATTAAAAAATGTGTGCGTGTACTAGCGTACACTCGTAAGAAGTGAAGAAGTGAAACTTCTTTATGACGTTATTTTTCAAAAAATAATTTACTATATGCAACTTTACAGAAATTGGTTAAATAAAGTTTATTGCCAATCCCTACTCCGCTGGAGAAAGTATACTTCGAATCATGCGTGGTAGGGATAATAACAAAGATGGCGCGTAACGCAAAAATGTGACGCGTAACGAAAAAATGTTACACTAAATTTTTTCCAACCCCGATAAAGAAGTTTCACTTCAAAAATTTTTGTCTGTCTGTATGTTCACATCGCGTGAAAATTAACGGTTAGATTTCGATGAAACTTGGTATAATTATACCTTATTATCCCGGGCATAAAATGGAATACTTTTATCCTTGAAAAATACATAGAAAAAAAATCTTAATTTTTCAGTTTTATCCATAGACGTTTTTCTGTAGAACCGCGAACACACGTTGCGTTACCTGCAGTGGATTCAGCGCCGTAACCTGGGGGTGCCGCCATAAGCTAGTTGAAACAGTACTATTTCAACAATACTAATTGTCAGTCGACAAAGACAACCTTATGACGTATATCATAAAGTTGCTTATAAAGACAGACATTTAGCAAGATGGAAATAATATTACTATAAGCGTTCATGGTAGGGCCCCTGTAGCGCCGAAAGAAGACCGACATCCGCGCGGACGGAGTCGCGGGCGGAAGATAGTTAGTAATATAGCTACATGACTTAGAAGTTAGCCACAAACAATCCTTTGCGGAGTAAATGAAATTATTGCTCAGTGCCACCAGCACCTGAGGGTTAACATCAAAGCAAGATCAAAGCATGTCACAAAGAAAGCTATTAGTTTTCAAGGCTTCTTTAATTAATTATAGGCTGCAATCGATGCAATACGGCAAGCTCGATTTCAGGTGGGCGTTGCACGTTGGTACCAGTTTGACGCAACTTTCATATTATAAAAAAAATAAGTTTGCTATGTTTTATAATCGCCTAAATCATGTGACACTGGTAGCCTTAAATCTGAATGTCTTTAGACATGTGTCGTGCACAGACTAATCTGACACTAAAAGTGTTTTGTCTCTTTCTATTACTTTTGTTGAAAGAAGAGAGCAATAACTTAAAACTATTTTATTGAAGGCGCAACAAAATTACTTATTTTGTTTTAGTTTTATTTGAAAAAGATAGCATGCATCTAAAATAAGCTAAGTTTCTGAGCAGAAGAATCACTGCCAATGTTTTTAGTTTTTGGACTAAACTTCAGTAGCTTCTAGTAAGACAACGCAGAAAATTTAATTTTTTGTTGTTCAAAATTCTATTTCATCCGTTGTCTACCAACTGTCTTCACAATTAATTTTTTTACATTCTGACGATTACCCTTGTCGATTTTAAGATTTCCCAAAAGTCTTTTGCTGCCTAGTCGCAGTTTAAACTGTGAGGTTATGGAATTCATTTCCTAGTGAATTTCGTAAATGTAAAAAAATATTTTTTACATCTGCATGAGGTCCCGGGTTCGATTCCCGGGTCGGTAACAAATAGAAAATTTGGTTTTTTCAAATTTTCTAATAAAAAGACGTTGCTCGGGATTTGATATGTCCCCGGTTGGTGATAGGCTTGTCACCTATCCCACTATTGTTGGACCACGTCTACGTCTTCGGGGATATGGACGTGAAGATACTTTTTTTTGTTTCTTTCAAAAATCAATTGATTATCATTTTCTTAGTGTTATTTAGCCTTTATTCCAAACTAGCAGCCCGCCCCGACTTCGCACGGTTATGAAATATACATAATATAAACCTTTCTCTTCAATCACTTTATAAAAAGCGCATCATAACCCGTTGCATAGTTTTAAATATTTAAGCACACAAAGGGACATAGGGACAGAGGAAGCGACTTTGTTTTATACTATGCAGTGATTACTTAAAATAATGCTTTTCTGTAACTTCTGTTGTGTACAATAAAGAGTTAATAATAAAATTAATTAATTAATTATCTACATACACAAAAAATAAGTATTTTCCTCGATTTCCTTGAGATTCTAATATAGGACGCAATGAGAGCACGTTGGAAATGTATTCTTTCAAATACAATTAAATTTTAGTTTTAATTCAGACATGTCTTTGAGAGACACATCGTTCTTAAAACTTATGTGACTATAATGTGGTACATAGTTCAGAGAGTTAGCAAGCTGAAGTGGCAATAGGCTCTGGAGTAGCGGACCCGCAAAGGAGGACGTAGTGTTGGACGATTTCCATCTCGGTGGACTGACGATCTGGTCAAAGTCGCGGAGAGCCGCTGAATGCAAGCGGCTGATGACTGTGACTTGTGGCAATCTTTGGGGGTGGCCTATGTCCAGCAGTGGACGTCCTCCGGCTGATGATGATGATGATGATGTGCGCTTAGCCTAAGTTTTTGACTTGCGCACATTGTCTGATCAAAATTATACAATACTAGCTGTTTGCCGCCAATTCCAATTTTCATACAAACTTTCATGCCCTGTTATAGTCATTTGCGGGTTGATTTTTGAAAAAAAAAACCTTAAATTTAAGCCTGGATCTTTAGCTACACTCATAAAATTATTACTAATTTTTTTTTATCAAAATTGGTTCATTAGTTTAGCCGTGAAAAAGCAACAGATAGACAGACTTTCTCTTTACTTTCACTTCATATTGGTATGGTTGTTACCAAAGTTGACTAAACTATATGTACTTAATACGTATACAAATTCAATAATTGTTAATAATCTGCGTCCATCTTTATTTTCTCTCCATCCCGCCAAAAGTTCAATTGAAAATAAGTATAAAATGTACATAGAATGCAGATTGCTATCTTTATTGTAGGCGGACATGGCATGAGAGACCGAAATAATCGTCTGTCTGGTGATTTTCTTCTATTTATAGTGAACATTATAGTCTCTGCTTAGATCTCTGAGCGCTTGAGAATTCAAAAACAAAATGCGATTAACCGAGCAATTTATTGGGATGTGAATCGAAACTGCCAGGTTTCGGGACTTGGTGACGCTGAAATTGTCAAAATTATCTGTCAGTAGGATTACTCTTGAAGCTCGATTCATACAAAATAGGAAATTGGAATAGAGTAAGTATGTTATTTTAGACAGTCTTAACACAATACTGGCGAATTATTAACATTTAATTCTCCTCTGTGGTCCAGCGGTTCGGTTGTTGGACTTGACTGCTTGAGGTCCTGGCTTCGAATCCCGGGTCGGGCAACAAAAAGAAAATTGTTTTTTTCCAATTATTTAATTTAGAAAAAAGTTGCTCGGGATTGGATATATTGTGTCCGGTTGGCGATAGGCTTGCCACCTATCAAATTGTGGGACTTAGTGTCTTCGGCTAGTCGTGGGTGCCCTGGTTGGGCCTCTGTCTACCTTTTCGGGAATATGGGCGTGAAGATACTTTATTTTTAAGTAAACAGTAAACAGTAAATAGTTTTATCGGATTCTTTGAATTTATTTGTATCTACATGTTAATAATTCGCACGAACTGTGTTAAAAAAAGTAAAGTAAGTGTTTCCCTTTTTTGGTGAAATTTTTCTTCTAACTTCTTAATAAATTTTAGCGTTCAAAGCGTGTTTATATTAAAGTCTGACTGAATTTTGCTCGAGGCCTTACATCCCGGCTTTAGGTTGGCAACGCATCATTACCACCTTTGGTGTTTCTAGGCGACGTGAATTTCTTACCATCAGGAAATCCGTCTGCTTGTTTGCCTTCCAATATCATAAAAAAAAGTTGATCACATATCAATAAATCATGTAGATGCCAAAAATTATACAACACTAGCGGTCCGCCCCGGCTTCGCATGTTTATAACATAAACATATAAACCTTCCTCTTTAATCACTTCATGTATTAAAAAAAAGTGTGTGTGTGTCAGCGACGACGCAAGATTGGAGTTTACTTAGTTTATTTAATCAATGAATTAAAAATAATAAAAACACTAAATTAAAGATCTAGCTGTTCGTATTTAAAATGTATATTATTCATAAATGTAAACGATAAGCTTACCAATTAACCGCATCCATGTGTTTTTTGGATTCTTCTTTTTCAAATTATTCGACTTATGTCCGCTCAGGGTGACTCGACTTTTGTTCGGGCGAGATCGACAGTCCTGAAAGAGAAAAAAAAATACTGAAGGACTGAAGCGGTACGACTTACATCTGTTTGTCTCTTTCTACGTAACGCCTCAACTTTTCGTGTTACACTTGATTTTACTCCTCATAAAATTTCCATACCGGGCCTTATAACACAAATCATTTCTTAAGGAGTAAACTCCAAAAAACGCATCATAATCCGTTGCGTAGTTTAAAAGATTTAAGCATACAAAGGGACACGCGCGCGCGTGTGTGTGGCATCGTAGCTCCTTAGTGAAAAACAGATTTCGTGATAAAGATGATTCTTAGCTATCGTTCATAGAGATCTGTCCAGGCGTTCCAGGTCACCAGCTTATTTGCAGCTCTTTCATAAGCACCCGTATCGATATTAGACGCGCTATGGGTATTTCTTTCACTTTTGAATATAATATGTGACACCTAACACTAACGAGTGCTGGTGAATTTTTCCCCGTGTTGGTCCGGGCTTCTTTGCAGAACAAATTAGCTGCCTTCCAGCCAGGCAGCTCGTGAAAGACGAGCATAGGCTTACCGTCACTAACACCGCGACATCCTACTAGGTGGTAGAGTTTTGCAGCAACTCGCCCGGATTGGTACCACCGTTTTACCTATTCCTGCTGCCATAACATGTTGTTTCTGACGTGTTCCGGTTTGGAGGATAAGGTAGCCGGTAAACTTGCTTTTGCTTGAGGTCTTACATTCCGGCCTTAGGTTGGCAACGCATCATTACCACCTTTGGTGTCTCTAGGCGGCATAAATATCTTACCATCAAGAAATTCGTCTACTAGTTTGCCTTCCAATATCATAAAAAAGCCTAATTTCGAGTCCCTTAACTAGATAAACTCATGTTTTCTTATAGCAAGAGCTTGAAGACAAGTACTTATGATTAAATTAGGAGGTGGTTAATGGGTAAAATTTAAAAGTTACAGTAGGTGTTCTATTTCGTAATCTGTGCAGCAGTTCATCTTAAGCACAAACTTGAAAACTGACTTGATTGAGATGGTTCTTATCTATCATTTAAGGAGATCTGTTCAGGCATTGAAGATCATCAGCTCATGACGTTAATTTATTTCACATTCACATATGTTTACATCATAACATATGTTTACATATGTGAGACCTTACAGCTGAAACGCTATGGAATGCTGGTACGGTTGAGCTGATATTGGAACTGGAAGATAGGAGACGTAACCCTGGAATGCCTTCTGGTAAAATCGTCCAGTTTGGACTCATTCAATTCGTCTTTACTAGATCTATACTTATATTCTGATGAAAAGGACCTGGTGAATGAAATAGGAGATGGCTGATGGATCGTGTGTTAAGCAATCTTTGTAGTTCTTCTAAAGCACATCAAAGAAGAGAGGTGCTATAAGTTGTATAAAATGTATGTTTGTTTGTCTATGGCATCGTAGCTCCTAAACAATTAGATTGCGTTGTTTCAACCCCGACGCAAAAAGAGAGGTTTTATTAACCCCTGATGTAAAACGAGGGGTGTTATAAGTTTGACGTGCCTGTATGTGTGGGAATAACTTTTGATCTGATCGATTTCGATTTGGATTTTTTAAAGTTGACGTATCGAGATTTTTCTCGGCTACATTACATATAGATTTGGTCGCGGGTTCATTGAAAATCTCTTATTTTAAGATCGTCTTTATATATATATAATTCTTCTGTGAGTGTGTATGTCACTGAACTCCTTCTCAACGACTGGACCGATGTCGATGAAACTTTTTATATGTTTTCTAGGGAATTCGAGAATGGTTTAGATTCACAATTTGGTCCACTGGAAAATGTTTTTTTAATTATTTTTTTAATAATAAGTAGTTGTTGATTTTAGAATGTTTCACATCGGATCCGACAGACTGCGCTACTGTCTAAGCATTAGTGTCAAGCGATACGAAGTTTGCTGGGTCAGCTAGTGTATGTATAAATAGATATCACTGGATAACTTACACAAGTTTAGTCTAACCCCAAAGTGCGCAAATTATATGCTTGTGTTATGGGTGTTAGTCAACGATACTAATACACAGAAATACTTAAATATACACTAGAATATTTAATAAACACCCATACCCGGAAATGTAGACATCTTAATGTTTATCACAAAAATGTTTGCCACCGTCGGAAATCGAACGCGAGCCTCGCGGTAAGTCGATGTAGTTTTTCGCTAGCCACTGGACCAACGAGGCGGTAACATATTTTATATCTGACTTTATTTAATTCATTACTGATTTCATAACAAAAATATCTACATAGGGCAAACATAGAACTGTCAAGAAAAGTGAAACTAAGTTTGGAACAGCTTTTCACTCCGCCGCACTGTGACGTACACAACTTAGAAGAAATTACCCAGTTTCCATCATTTAGTGAAACTGCAAAAACCAACTTCAATTTTCTTTGAATCCATAAAAATGTGCAAAAACTTTACCCACACCGGAATTTTCATAAACCATTGCAACGGTATTGCAAATACAGAGTCGTTTCACTTTAATGATATTATAAACATATTATTTAAAAGTACGCTTTATCACTACATAGTACATATATATCTTCACGCCAAGTCCCTTACGAGGTAGGAAGAGGATATCGAGTGCCAGACATCACGATCATGGCAAACCCGTCTGGCTTCCTTCACATTCATTACCCTTTTCATACAAACACCGATTTCGGAGACTCTTGACACCATTCTCGGATAATATCCGAGAGATCTGATCATGGAATGGCAACCTTGGTCTCCCCGGGTACCTACATCTATCCACATTCGCATTGTATATCGGCTTTGTCAATCTTTCACTGCATAGTATTAAACAAAGTCGCAGCCTCTGTCCCTCTGTCCCTTTGTATGCTTAAACCTTTAAAATTACGCAACGGATTTTGATGCGGTTTTTTTAATAGATAAAGCTATTGAAGAGGAAGGTTGTATATTTCATAACCGTGCGAAGCTGGGGCGGGCCGCTAGCAGTATTATTTTTTTGTAAAGTTTTTGAGTATGTTTGTTGGGATGTTTATTACTCTTTCCCACTCGAATGGCTAAACGGATTCGTGATTGTGACCTGGATTAACATATAGGCTACTTTTAATCCCTTTCGCGCAACAGGTTTCTTTGAAAACGCAGGCGAAGCCGCAGGCAATAGCTAGTTACGCATAAACAAAAAGGCCCTTGTCTTGGTCTATTTCAAATGAAACCAACTGGAAAGCACCTGCTTTTAATAAAAATTTCATCAAAATAGGTTTAGACATTCAAAAATTCAGTTAAAAGTGAAATAAATGCGAACTCTATTTGAAAATAGTGTAAAAATGATTTGTCATATTAGTGAATAATTAAATATTAGGTATATCTTTTAAAATAAGAATGACTTAATTTTTAATATGCCATTTTAAGTATTTGAGCAGGTGTGCGATGTTTTGTATAATGTTATTAATAATAATAGCAACATTACGATGTGAGAAAGCGCGCGCACCCCTGATCCCCCGCCGCTTACCGTGTTATGCGCGCGGGCAGACTTGTAGGGGAAGATTGTAAAGAAAACCAGGTAACGGTTCGTGGGAGCGACGACGCCGTTACGTCACTACCGAGGATAATTAACATTAGGGACTATTCAATTATTCTGTATCCCATGGTTTAAGAAAACAAGGTACGCTATTGTTTGGCTCAAGTATATTTAGTCTGTGGTCACAAAACTATATGTCAAAATTGATGTCTTTTTTTTTAGTAACAAATCGCTTAGTAGGTATTTAACTTTTCATTCTGGAGTTTTGGCGCCATCGTGAATTAAGGTGGTCGTAATAATTTCATTATTATTGAATTTCGTGTTTATATTGAGTGAAATTGGTTAAATTAGGTGGGAATTAGATCAATTTTTTCCCCGTGTTGGTCCGGGCTCCTTTGCTGAATAGACCATCTGCCTTCTTGCCAGGCAGCTCATAAAAGGCGAGTATAGGCTTACCTTCACTAACACCATGACATCCTCCTAGGTGGTAGAGTTTCGGAGCGACTCAGCCGGATTGGTACCACCGCCTTACCTATTCCTGCCGCCATAACGTCATGACGTGTTCCGGTTTGGAGGGGAAGGTTGCTACCGTCAAATCTCACTAGATGAGCTTGAGTAACGAAGCCACCGCTTTACTCAAGACCCTGACCCGACATGACTTTGTACATAGTGACTTATGACTGTATAAGAATTAACTAACTTGACATTGGCAAAGTAGTCTTGAAAAACGATCAAAAGCCATGTTTAAAAAAGAAGAAGAAGATTTTTCAATCCAAAAACTCTCTTTCCTTGCTCAATAACTGTACTATATTAGCCAAGTTTCGTTTTTGACTTTTTTGGCATTATTTTTGTTCTTTTTCTGCGCTGTCTTAAGCTTTATTTAGCAATTTACAGATGCATGATGGTTTTCGCCCGGCCTATTAAATACATATTACTCTGGAAAAAATATATTAAATCTACGAGTACACCCACACCATACAGGTCATTTACACGTGGATAACAAATAAATCTATCAGCGATAAATTTATTTTATTGATACGACTAGCTTTTGATCGCACCTGATATTTACCTAACGTGCCTTTTCTCACGCTTCGGTTTTTTATAGGCTTTAAAATAAATGCGTAAGATAAGAAAGCTAACATTACCGAGGTCAAATGTATTTACATAGGGTAGAAATAAATAACTAGACGACGAGGAAATAGAAACCAATAGACAAATTGAAAAAGACGGTAATTATTTGAACTCAGCCAAATTGGGATAAGTGGAAAACTATAGGAAAATGAGAGTCCTCTCCACCTAAAGTGGGATAAGTAGAAAAAAGAAAAAAAATCCAACACTATATTGAAATCCCATTCTGTAATCCTTCCTTAAAAGTGAAAGAGTAAAAGTTTAAAGTCGAAACATAGTGATGTTATGGTATTTATATGCATTTTTTGTGGAGATTAGAACAAAAATAAAATTGGGTTTTTCTAATTTTCTAATAAAAAATGTTGCTCGGGATCGGAAATGTGACCGGTTGGCAATAGGCTTGCCACCTATCACATTGTGGGACTTAGTGTCTTCGGCTAGTCGTGGGTGCCCTGGTTGTGCCTCTGCCTACCACTTCGGGGATATGGGTGTGAAGATGCTTTTGATTCGGATATCTACTCGGGGTCTAGCAATGTTATAAATTAGCCGACCCGGCGAACGTCGTTAATCGTCGTTGTTATCCTGCAGTGCAGTGGGAAAATATGTATGTAAATATAAGGAGAGCTGTACCTTCAAATATTTTTTACATTCCGGAATTCAAATTATTTGGTTATTTTATATTTTGTAATTTTTATATTTCCAACTTGTGGCTTGGAAAAAATACGGCACAAGTTGAAGTACCTATACTGTACCTAAAATTATAAATAAACGCAGTAGATCTACAAAACCGACTTCAAACTATTTCATTAGGTACCACGTTGCAATTTGATAATTATTTTTTCAAAAGATAGCAAAAGGTTCAGAAGTGGAAGACCACTAAAATTTACTAACATGTACTAATTAAAATTTACTAACACATAAATTTACTAACATGTTACTTCACTACTACTCAGATTATGATAAAACTATAACGGGACCAACTCGGAATCATGACACATCTTTCTAAAAAAGACGCATCAAAACTGGTTAGCAGAAATATACAAAAAACATTAAAAAAACAGTTGAATTAAATTAAATTTTTAAACTTTTAGGTTAAATAGCAAATACCTAAATAATTTCGGACTACGCGTTATTGAATTATAGTCTAAAGATCATACATATTTTTGCTTCTATAACTCTTCTATGGGAACCCCTTCATTATACGGGATAAAAAAATATCCTATAACCTTCCTCGGAGTATAAAGTACATACCAGCTAAATTTAGTTACGACCAGTTTAGTAGTTTAAGCGTGAATCGGGTCGGAAAACAGATAAACAGACAAAAAATCTAAAAATGTGTTCTGGTACCCCCTTTACCCCTTTTTTAGTCACCTGTACCAATATTTTTTTAAGTATCAATGCACGAAATACATTCGTCTATAGTTTTATTTTAAGTAGGTAAGTAGATATACTTAGGTATGAAAATGTATACGATTGTGTTTTTACACAAAACAAAATCTAATAAACAAGGTAAAAAAATTATATACTTATGTAAAAACTACCTAAGTAGGTATAGCATGTGCAAATGGCAAAAAAAATTATTTGATTTTACCCTATTTTTAACGACGGCTGACCAAAATTTTATTTGATAAGTTTTATCCTAAACCGAAGACAGGCTCAGAATATCTGCATTCTGTAATCTTGGCAAATTATCACGATAGATATTAAAATATAGTCATAGTAGATGCGGTAGTGACAAAAACCGACTCTTGTTTCTTACAAGCTGTTTGGTTATCAGTCCTAGCACTAACATTAGTCTTTTCAGTCTCCAGCAACAAAAAAAAATCACGACAAAATTGTCAAATCAGTTTGTAAATTGTGTAGTAACATTTGTCACCTCGGCAAATTAAATAAAGCAGCAACAGTACAATAAAATGACCAAGTGCGAGTCGGGCTCGCTTAAAAACAGTTCCGCAGAGAAGTTATAAAAACCTCGCGGTTAGCAACATAAACATAAATTTCATTTGCTTAATCCTATTGTTTAAAAATAAAGCGACTGACGAGACGTTGATATCGCAAAATTCCTTTTTATTGCCATTCGGTCAGGGAACCCTAATAATTCCGGCTATTGAAAGTAACAGTAACACAGTAATAATGACCACGTGGAGTGTGCTGTAAGGCGGAGGGTGATGTCGCAGGTGTGACCCGTGAGAAATCCTTCCCCTTAACGTCTAGGATTTACTTTTGGCAGGCGGAGGGAGATTTGCAAAGGAGTGCTTTCCCACGTTTACTTTGTAAGGGTAAGTATACCATTTAAAACTCTCAGATCAAATAATGTTTTGTTAATTTTGCAAACACTATCGGTTGATCAAACAATAAAATGTGTTAAGTATAGGGTAGCTCTAGATAAGCTCAAGTTGACATTTATCGTTTTTGGGGATTTTCGAAAGTAAATGTTCTGAGGCAGAGTTTTTGGAATGGAACTTCTAGACATATACGTACATAACTGATAAATGCGGAAGTCTGTCTAATGCGCTATATTGGCTAAAACACTAGACCGATTTTAATATAGGTTTTTGATTTTTGATACGCATGTATCTAATAAATCGGGTAGAGTTTAAACTTTTTTATCAAATGGCCTCCAAATTACTATAATGGGATACAAATTTTTTTTGAGATATTGGAAGGCAAACAAACATACGGATATCCTGACGGTAAGAAATTCACGCCGCTTTGAGACGACGAAGGTGATAATGTTGAATTGCCAACCGGGTCCGTGATTTAGGCTTTTTAGCAAAAGTAAGTTTACCGGCTACCTTACCCTTCGAACTGGAACATGTTATGGCGACATGTTCCAGACGAAAATGAAGACATGTTATAACGTTATGGCGACATGAATAGGTAAGGCGGTGGTACCAATCCGGACGAGTAACTGCAAAACTCTACTAACTCTCTCTCACATTTCTCGAGCTGCCTGGCAGAAAGGCGTATTCGGCAAAGGAACCTGGACTGATACGGGAATACTCGTTGCAGTTGTCTGAAGTATCTATTGCACATTGACGAAGTGTTGGCGAAGAGCTAGTTCATAGTTGAATATAGAATATCTCTTATATTCTTATACCTAGTCTCGCCATAAATATTGTAATAAAGAAAAAAAATATTTTTTTAACTGCAAATAACATATATTACTTTTACAGTGTGTTAGTTTAATACATAAATATACAACAATTAAAAATATAAAAAGCTTATTCGAAGTGGTCTCCATTGGCTGCAATACAGTCCTTTAAACGTTGAGGCCAGTTATCATTAGAAGCACGCACTCTTTCCATGGGAAAATTCTTCACTGCCAATCGTATAGATTGTTTTAGGGACTCCAAATTATCATGGCGTTTAGAGCAAGCTGTACTCTCTAAAACTGACCATAAATCATAATCCAGCGGATTAAGATCGGGACTAGACGACGGCCAGTCTTCAGCTCTGATGAAGTCCGAAACGTTCGCTTCCAACCAAGACTGCGTGGACCGAGCTTTATGACCCGGCGCCGAGTCTTGCTGGAAGGACCATACTTGGTTATTGAACATGGTGATGTTAAGGGGCTTAACTACCTTCTCAAGAATGGTATCTTGATACACTTGTGCCGATGTTTTGATACCTTTTTCACAAAAATATGGCTCAGTCACTCCTTCATAGCTAACACCCCACCAAACCATCACTGAAGTTGGATAATGTCCACGTTGCACTCTGTCGACTAATTGGGAAGCTTCCTTAGAGCTTTGAGCATAAATACGGTCATTTTGTTTGTTAAAATGTTGCTCAATTGTAAAAATTTTCTCATCCGTAAACAAAATTTTTCTGTGACCTCCCTTTGCGTACCGCTTCAGTAATTGTTTCGATTTTACGACCCTATTCTTCTTTAAATTATCAGTTAAGAAATGACCAGAGCGTCTCTTATAGGCTGCAAGTCCTAAGTCATCTTTTAAAATACGCGACATGGTTCTAGGTGCTATCTTCATTTCCCGAGATAAAATCTTTTGCTTTCGGACAGGATTTCTTCGAATTCTTTCCCTTACTGCTTTGACCACCTTTTTCGTACGAACACTACGTGGACGGCCAGATCTTTTTCTGTCACAAACAGAGGAAGTCTCATTGTACCTATTAATAGCCCGGTACACAAACATTTTACTAAAACCAAGTGTATGGAGAGTTTTAAAAATTGCATTTGGCTCCATACCTACTTTGTGTAATGCAATCACAGCGATTCGGTTCTCTTTATCACCCCACTCCATTTTAATATCGCAAAATATTGTACAATGTATTGGCGCCAAAATGAGAAAACACAATGAACAATCGTATAAAAATGACAGATTCGAAATTCAAATGTAATATTTTTTTATTTTTAAGTGTAACAGTATTTATGGCCAGACTAAGTATAGTTGAATATATTGAAGAAAAATATCGTAAGTACATAGAATATATACAAAAATCAATGCCACTTTTCCTTGTAATTTTATAACTCAAGAACGAGCTCACCTATCCAAACCAAATGTATAGGCTTTGTTCGGACTATTTAATAAATGGTTTATGTGAAGTTTGCATAAAATCGGCCGAGCGGTTCTTCATTTATCACATTTTTTGGAACAAATGAATTCAATAAATGGCGGATCATTTTGACAATGGTATATTTCAGTTGATTTGAAATTAGAGGTCAATGATTTGAAACTTTTTTCAGTTATTTTTTCTTTTTTGTTTGTGTTATGTCATTCATGCGGTCAATGAAATAATGATATTTTCATATTTATAATTTTTTTAATGTTTCAGTTTATACCACAAATTATAATGACTCATGTACAAGTTAGGGTTACAGTGTACCCCCTAATACATGGGGTTTTGGCGCTATCGAGAGAAAGATGGTCGAAGTTTTTTCATAATTACCTATTGAATTTCGTGTTGTTATTAAGTGAAATTAGTCAATTTTGGTGGCATTTTGTACAACTTTGTTCAGTGAAAGTGCACAAATGAAATAATTATGAAGAAATTAGCGTATCGTGTATTTCCTTGTTGCCGCCAAATCTTCTTACATGAACTTGTGTATTGAGGCCGCCGCTTTACGCAAGAGCTTACTGACGACTTATGACTGATGACTAATTATAATTGATATAAAATTTTATGCAAATTTCTACTTGACGAATGGCAAAATACTAACGTGAAGGCCAAAACTTAAAGAAAGAAAAAAAAGTTAATACATAGCGAAGTACGTACCAGGTAGTGTTTATAAAAAATATACTTGCATTGTCTACTGCGGCGTAGATTTTAGAGCTTGGTCGAGCATCCTAAAATAGCTACTTGAAATTCAAATTTATATCAATTCACTATTTGAAGGACGGGAGATTTACTGATTTAATCCGCAATGAAATAGGTCCATCCGTTCAAAAGTTATAATGCCATACACAAGAGACATCTAATGAGAGAAAGAGAGAGAGAGTAAAAAGAGTTAATCGTCGAAGTCTCCAAAAAATGGGCATTCTACATAATTCAAAAACACTTTTTAGATCTCGAACTTTAATGAATCATCTTTAAAAAAAAGAACCACCAAAATCCATTTGTTATTAACTAAGTATTCATGAAACATTAAAAGCTTACGAATGATAATATACATATATGATATACTCCTCCATTTTAAAGTCGGTAACAAATTAGAAAAACCTTAAAAACAGCCAAAATATATAAGGTTTTAACAACAACAAATTTTGTTACAAGCGTTCATTTATAAGGGCTACACCCCGATGTAGATTTTCAAATAAGCTCTTTAACACCTCTCCTCAGTGGTCTAGCGGTTCGGTTGTCGGACTTGACTGCATGAGGTCCCGGGTTCGATTCCCGGGTCGGGCAACAAAAAGACACTAACACTATTTTCTAGAAACATTAAATTAATTTTAAAAAAAATATTTTTTTTAATAAGACACTATTTTCTAATAATAAAAAATGTTGCTCGGGATTTAATATGTGTCCGGTTTGGCGATAGGCTTGCCACCTGTTACTTTGTTGGACTTAGTGTAAACGAGTACCCGAACTCGTGAGTGCCCTGGTTGTACCTCTGCCTACCTCTTCGAGGATATGGGCGTGAAGATATTTTTTTTTCTCTTAAGTAGTGTTTGAGTGCTTGAGAATTTCAGAAGTTCCTATCACCACTGTCCATCAACAGATCTGCTCCAAGTCAGAAAAATATGCATTGTCACCCGTTCTACACATGCATGTAAAATTTTAACTCTTAACCGGCAGAAAATTGTAAGATTCCACCAAGATAATTTCAATTTCATTTTTTTTCAATCAATTCAACTTGTAATGTATGTAATTACAAGTTATATAAAAGCTTAATAATATAAATTCTATCCTATAAATAAAATCCGTTCTTTACTGGCCATATAATCGAGAAACCAACATGAAAAAAAATATACCCTGATGAAAAAAAGTATATTTCACATTATGAGTCTATTATTAAAGGAAATCACCGGTGTAAGCCTAACCTATACTTGAAAGTTCTAGGAAATCGTATCACAACTAAAGCGAAACAGTAAAGAAAAACAGAACAAAGAACAGTAAATCTTATTAAATTAAAATAAAGCAAAAGTAATAATTAAAGTGAAAGAATTACTTGGTATTTTCTATTCGACTACGACTTTTTAAAAGGAAGCTCTCAATTCAATGTTTTTTGTTTGTTGCAAAAATTCTCGAGCGCTAAGATGGAGGGACAAAGTCTGAGATTTCAATAAGATACTACATATTAAATTACTATACTAATATACACGAAAATGTGATTGATAAGTGAGCAAACGCACTAATTCCTAGAATCGGTAGTCGGTACCCAACGGTTGACGTAGGCGTTCATTATAGAAGGATTTTACCAAGTTCAAGCCCCAGGGGTGAGGAATAGGGGATAAAAACTTATTACTTAATGCACATTTTTGCAACGAATTTCATTTGAATAAAGTAAAAAATGAATTATGAGTTACGTGCGTCAACGAATCTCAACATTCAAATTTTGGGAAACGCGATTGGGAAAATGATCTTATGTATAAAATTCTCGTGTCGCAATGTTCGTTCCAGTACTCCTCCGAAACGGCTTGACCGATTCTCATGAAATTTTGTGTGCATATTGAGTAGCTGTGACAATCATCCAACATCTAAGTGACAAGGGTGACTCACCCCAAATTTTTTTCCTAAAAGCACATTAAAAAACTAGCAGAACAACTGCAGCCAGGTCAGCTAATAATATAGGATATTCCGTGATTATAAAATTATTACATTAAATATTTAAAATAATGTGTTTCTACCACAACCAAACTGGATAAATTATGATTAACAGGGTGGTGATTATGTATCTCAGTTGCCAACTCAAACTGCTAAAGTGTACATCAAATGACGCCATTTGTGTTTGCTATCTCTACTGTATTTCTGTTGGTCACAAGAGATAGCAAATATAAAACACGTCATTTGACAGCTATTTGATATACACTTTTCCATTTTGAGTGGGCAACTGAGTCACATAATCAGCCAACAGGTCAGACATGTACTTTCTTATACCAAGAAGGTCAAAAGAGTTTTGGCGCCATCGAGAGAAAAGATGGTCGAAGTTTTTTCATAACTATTGAATTTCGTGTTGATATTGAGTAAAATTAGTCAATTTTGGTGGCATTTTGTATAATTTTGTTCAGTAAAAGTGCACAAATGAAATAATCATGAAGAAATTTGCGTATTGTGTATTTCCTCGTTGCCGCCAAATCTCCTTACATTAGCTTGTGTAATGAGGCCGCCGCTTTATCCAAGAGCCTGACATGACTTATTGACGACTAATGACTGATGACTACCTAATTATAATTGATATTAAATTTGATGCAAATTTCTACTTGACGAATGGCAAAATACTTACGTGAAGGCCAAAACCTAAAGAAAGTAAGAAGGTCAAAAATATTTAAAAAAATATGTTTACTTACTTTAAAATAGTTGTATCAAAAATTGGCAATATTCAAGTAAATTAGGCTTTCCAGGCTTAAAATTTCTTAATTGTATTAAATAAATTAAGTAAAAGTCGCAAATTGAAACATTTTACATTTTTAACCTACCCTTAAAAGGAGGAGACTGTATGTATGACATCAACATTTTTTTAGGAGAGTTATCCTGTTTACAAATCAATCAACTCAGGGAAACTGATAAAATTCTCCATTTTGTATACTTAGACGATATAATTTTAAAAATGGAGTCGGTTTTTAACAGACTCAATGTATTTAAAATTTGATTAGGACGAGCATGCGTCATTATTATTGTTAAATCGAATTATGTTAAAAAAACTTCCTTTCTTTTGAAACTATCTTATTAACTTTAATTCTGATTTGCCCCACACCTGGCGTCATCGCTCATGCGCTTTACCCCTGGATAATACCGTTCGTTTAATGTGAAGTTACTATAATATGTATTGATTTGATTTGAATGTTTTTTCAGCATAATCCAATGCTCAAAATTTTCTATGTTTAATAAAATAAAATAAAATAAAATTTAAATAAACATAAATAACTAACATACGCGGGTGAAGTTGCAGGATAACAGCTAGACAGTTAGTAACACATAAAAAAACGTTATTTCAACAGTGGATGTCTACAATGAACATATAAGGAGATCAAAGTTATTAACAACAGACAGTAGGTAGTATAAAAATAATAATAAAAAAGTATCTTTATGCCCATATCCCCGAAAAGGTAGGCAAAGGTACAACCATGGCACCCACGACTAGCCGAAGACGCTAAGTCCCACAATGTGATAGGTGGCAAGCCTACCGCCAACCGGGCACATTTCCAATCCCGAGTAACGTTTTTTTTTGTTGGAAAATTGGAAAAATCCAATTTTCTTTTTGTTGCCCGACCCGGGATTCGAACTCGGGACCTCAAGCAGTCAATTCCAACAACTGAACCGCTAGACCATAGAGGCGATTAGAGGCATAGAGATTTTCTTGTTTGTCCCACCTAATCTACGAGAATGATTGTCTTTATCGTAGTTTACTGGTGGAATCTTTTGAGTAGACTTTTTATTGTGTAGGTCTGGGCTTAGAAAAGACCAGTGTTTCCCAAATGCCGGGTCGCGACCCGGTATCGGAATACTTAGATTAAATACCGGTTCGCAAAATTCGATAACGACCGACAGAGACGTGAAAACTGCGAGCACTTGCGCTGCATCTCAACATGCCGTCTTCGCATCTCCACCAATCACAGATATTCGGATAGCATTTGGATATATATAACATGTAAATATATATAATAATCGGATCATAGATCATAGAAACGGGTTTTTGGAACTTGATTTAAAGTTCGATGAAGTTTTTAGTTTAAAAAATGTAGGTAAAATAACCTGATGTATGCAGTTTATGTTTAAAAGTGTTAAGTGGGTCACGAAAGGGCAGTTTAAAAATTTCCGGGCCATGATAGAACAATGTTTGAGAAACAGTGGAATCGATTGTCTAACCTAGCACCTACAAGCGAGCATAAACTAAACGAATTCATCAATGCAGACCACTGGTGGTAGATTGCTACACAGTAACTTAAAAAAGCTGGTAAAAATATAAAAAATAAAAAACTTGTTTTACCTATTAGTTCCCTCCAGCGTAATGAGAGTGTTCGGCATTGTTGTGTTCCGGTCCAGAGAGTAAGATAGTCGATAGACTTGCAGATCTGTAAACCAGACCAAACTAATAAACTAGATACGTTTATGGTACTTAATAATACTTATATAAGCTTCACAAAATTTTTTTATGACATTGGAATCAAACAAGCAGACGGGTTTCCTGATGGTAAGAAATTCCCGCCGCCTAGAGACACCAAACGTGGTAATGGTGTGTTGCCAACCAGCCGCCGGGATGTTAGGCTTCGAGCAAATGTAAGTTTACCGGCTACCTTACCCTCCGAACCGGAACACGTCATGACGTTATGGCGACAGGAATAGGTTAGGCGTTGGTACCGATCCGGGCGAGTCGCTGCGAAACTACCACCTAGTAAGATGTCACGGTGTTAGTGACGGTTCGCCTATGCCCGCCTTTTACGAGCTGCCTGGCACAGGAAGGCAGATGGTCTATTCTACAAAGGAGCCCGGACCAACACGGGGAAAACCTATTAATTTTTGCGTTAATCATGACCACCAAACAAATAAACAGACACAATAATATTTTTAATCTGTATTCTCTATACAATACGTAACAATCAAGTTTTTTTTATGATATTGGGAGACAAACGATTTCCTGGTGGTAAGAAATTGAAACAAAAACATGAAAAAAACTTGTTCAAAAATATGGTTTTTTGTTGATGTAATAAAACAAAAGTAAAAAAATATTTAACCAGTACAGACTTATGTTTATTACTTTTTAATTATACCTATATATTAAGGCGTATTTATTACTATAACAAAGCAGCGTAATCCTGTAATAGTGCGATGCACCTTTATTCCAGGAATAAATAGATACTATAAACTGTTAGGATGCTTCTATATTCAAAGAGTATTTTTAATACCAATTTAAATCTAATCAGCTAAAGAAAATGCGAATATGTTCCACCACAGATCTTAGATACCATAGAGTGTGATTTACTAACATACATTTTTAATTAAAAAAAAGCAAAAAAGGGCTTTTAAGGCTCCTAAGTAACTTTGCTAAAGACACCATAGATGTTATAGGTGTATCGCTGTTCTGTGACCGGAATGTTATGCCTGATGTGCAAGACCAACGACTACTCTAGCCTTTAAACTGAAACACGATAGTGCCAAACACCATCATGGTAGTAGCGGCCGGAATAGGTAAGATGGTACATTACATTAGGGTGTTAGGTAGGATTAGATATATCTGATTGCTGTTGTTTGAAAGTGACATTTTCATTTTAAACTCTAATTAAATCAAAATTGGTTTAGGATTGCTATATTTATACAAATATAGGGTATGTGTGCCCATTCGCGTCCACGCACCAATTCGCGTCCATTTCGCGGACACCGTTTAAAAAACCCTTAAAAATAAGTGTACTAACAAACTAGGGAAATTAAAAGTCGTTTCTGCCTATAATACAATATATT
>NJDD01000718.1:246677-278180 GCA_002245505.1 Calephelis nemesis | reverse complement strand
CTAATCCCCATTTCACATGCTCATCGCATCTTGCCTGAATGGATGAAAAAATTGTGCAATTTTTTTTGAAATGGTTATTGTTAGGAGAAGGCTCATAGTTACTCCTAGGAAGGTTATTGAGTAGAGAAACATTGGGAAAATTGCTGGAAAAGTAGAAAAAACAACTCTACAATTTTGTCAATGAAGTTTGCCAGATCGGCTAGAAATAGTAAAAAATATTAATTAAATTCAAATTCAAATATTCACGCGGATCTATACAAAGATTCTTGTGACGCGTCTATTAGTATAATTTTAAAAACTACCACCGGATCCGATCGAATTTTAAATTATGAAACTAAAAATGTATTTTATTAACAACATGCACCATAGATAATCTGAATATACAAAATTAACCAAAACATATTAAATAGTAAATTCTATCAAATAAATTTCAAAAAAGGAAGAAATTCAACGAGAATTTAGACTAACATCTGTCGATATATACATACCGACTCCCTTATTTCATCTTAACTACGGCCCTAGTTCTTTTAACACACACACGTCTACATACACATACACAAACTTATCATCATGCCAAGAGCTTTACAAGGTAGATAGAGAGTAAAGAGTGCCAAATGTCACGTGCCTTACTGCTACTTCTAATGTTAACATATTTAATTTTTTTAATTCCATTCCTATGAACTCTTTCGATTAATAAGAAAGGAAAAAATGGTAAAATAAAAAAAAATCGATACTTAAAAAAGGGATTATGAGATTAGTCTCACGAAAATTAAAAAAAGAAAGATGCCCACGCGCTGAGACAGCTGGTAGTCTTAAACCGCCCCCAATTTTCTCACGCAAGACCCTCCATCTGCTTAGACTTCGGACCCTTCAGACTTCATACAATAGTAAACTTGGCCTTATTATTTTCCTACCCTAGCACTGATTTCATAACGGGACTCATTCCGTAAGAAGACTCCGCGCATGCGACATCCCCTGTTTTTTTTCCGTTATAACTTAGACTTAGACTTATGTCCAGTTAGTTAAGTGAGTGCATATGACCAGCAGGATGGAAGCTTTGATGAACTCTCAAAATGCTGACATCAAAGGCCTAGATATGTCTGGTAAGTTTTAATAATAAAAAAAGAAAATTGTTTATCTGTAATGATAAAATAAATAATGATTATATAATTATTAATGACTAATAGTTAATGTAATTATAAATTATTAGGTATCAATTATAATTATAATCATTTATTAAAAAAAAAATTAAATTCAACAGTATTTTGTTTGCGTGGTTTCAGGTTTTATTTAAAAGTGTTAACATTATTTTCTTATATTTAAAGTTACTTAAAGATATTTTTTGATAAAATAAGGCTTTTCGATAAATGATTTCAATTATTTATTCGTAGTAGAGCCGTTTTAAATAAACTAAGCTTTCGTTTTCCCGCCGTTTTTTGCTACGATATTGCTACAAAAAAGTGAAACGATTTTTCCAACCAGTTTTTTTTAGTTTCAACATGTTGGCATATTTAATTAAAATGTATAATAAACTTTCAATGGATACGTTTAAGAATATAACGATCGGTTTGGTTTCTAATAGACTTATTGGTTTCTTGAAGAGTCACGAGGGTGTCTGTCAGTAAAGTCTATGTATTGAAAGATAATTAATTTCCAACACAAAGTAGATATTCCATTTGTTTGGTCTGTATTTTGTCGGTGTACTTGCCGCTAGCAGAGTTCTATGATGACTAACCAGGTGATGACATCAGTGCTCGCTACTATTGTGTTTCGCTTTGGAAAGTGTGTAGCCGGGAAACCTATATGCATTCCGCCATATGACCACCACGTTGGTAAAGGGGTTAACGTCTGTTGCCTTTACATTGTAACCGCCTGGCTCGGGTGCGATTCCCGACGGGTGTAGGTAGTGAAGATACTTTTTTTTCTTTAAATTTAACTAAATGTTTGCACACCACAATATGATAGAATATGTTATATTCTTAAATATCTTTGTAACAACTTTTTAACACTCATAATCCGCAAATAAATAATTTTTATACTTATTTTCTTAACTATTGACATCAAAGTTAGTTTTCCGTAGCTTTGCTGCTCTTAAATTAATAGTGTTTATTAGCTTATGTGTTTCTTGCCATCTAAATATTTATTTATAGGGAAAAATAGCCAACCGCAAGATTTGATTGAAAGCTGCATTTGTTAAAGGTGCGCCGGGATCTTGTAGCCATTATGTTAGGCCTAAAGTGCAATCGTAGCGGATACTTTTCATTATGGTGTCAGGTATGGGTAAATTGAGGATTTCTACTCTAGAAATTTACTACTCAGCATTCTACCTCCACTAGACTTGCTGGTAGTGATCTCGCTTCTTATAAACTACCAGGCAGAAAGGTGGATGATCTATCCTACATGGGAAACTAGTAAAAACGTTTTCCCAACTTTTCATATTTTACCTTACATTAAAAATAGTTTCGACGAAAGTAATTATAGGTAGAGAGCCTTAGATTTTTTATGCATGGTAACGAGTATTGTATACATCCACTTAATTTTTTTTACGCTCTCTGTAAAAGTCAAAAGTTTTATAAGGGTGTATTGATGAAATACTAAGAATTCCATTTCTTTTTTATTCTCGCGTAAATGCTATCCAACTGCAAGTATTAGAGCTCTACCTATAGTGCGTGGTCACAAAATACTTTGCTAGTAGGTAGTAGAAACTAGTAAAGTTATACTCCTCGACTGTTCGCTAGTTTATAATTTATTTAAAGCTCTTGATTTTATCTTTTTTATTATTCTGAATTATTTAGTAACCTACACTAAAAAAGGAGGAGATTCTCAACTTGACTGTACGGTCTTTTTGTATGTTTGTTACGTGATTACTCGGCCAATAGCCAATCGATTTTGACGGTTCTTTCTTAGACAGATAGGTCGTGACTCCGTGCCCTATTAGTTTTATTGTTTCATGCAAATTGGAATTAGGAATCGAGTTTGTGTCATTTTGTACAAGAGTACAAATTCTACAAAGGAGCCCGGACCAACACGAACAACGAACGGACTAAGAGAACAATTTTAATAATTCTCCGTGTTGGTCCGGGCTCCTTAGTAGAATAGACCATCTGCCTTCCTGCCAGGCAGCTCGTTAAAGGCGAACATAGGCTTACCGTCACTAACACCGTGACATTTGACTAGGTGGTAGAGTTTCGCAGTTATTCATCCGGATTCGTACCACCGCCTTAGCTATTCTTGCCGCCATAATGTCGCGACGTGTTCCGGTTCAGAGGGTAAGATAGCTTAGGTAGCCGTTAAACTTACTTTTGCTCGAGGCCTATCATCCCGGCCACAGGTTGAAAAGCACCAATACCACCTTTGATGTCTCTAGGCGGCGTGAATTTCTTAACATCAGGAAATCCGTCTGCTTGTTTGCCTTCCAATATCATAAAAAAAATTCGCTAACTTTGACTATAGAGTTGGTTTAATACTCAAAGTTCACTAGTATTTGTTCAAGAGTACCTAAAATGTCATACGATTCTGAATTACAATTTGCATGTAATCGAGATTTAAGAGTAGATAACCCTACCGCTGCGATGTACGCTCTACCGCGGTGCATTTCGACTTTTGTCGCCAGCGGCGCTAGCGCCAAATATTTGCGAGTGTCGGCAGGTGGAGTGAAGGCGGCGCGGGCGCACCGCCCGTACCGCCTGTTGTCTGTCAGTTGCTAGCGATGCCCGTCGTTAAATGGACGTAGTGTGTGCATGTGAAAGCATCGTTTCGTGTATAATGTTCTATGTGTCCGTGCAAGGCGCGGGGGCGGCGAGACCGGTCGTCGGTCGCACGCCCGACCCGACGACCTTACGTACCGTTGGCTGTACGCAACTGTGTTTCTAAGTGCATCACATACACAAAAATGCAATAGCACATCTGTGCTAAATTTCGGACAACTTATCTGTGAATCGAACTCAGTTTAAGATCTCAACTTGGAACATTGCCTTTATAATGGAAAAAATGTATGTCCTTATATTTAACTGCACTCTACTCAAACCGTCAATCATTATAAACAGTCTGCTTTCTCTATATCATTATAACGTCAGACATGATGTATAAACAACCGATAATTTACAAATACTACTTGATTCATCACATACCTGATATACCTAGGACATATTGTGCTATTTCAATCTATAAAAACATACTTTCATTGTAGGTAAATGAATAGATACCTATTAAAGTACATAAACAGTTAACTCTACGCATTCACTTTTCTTTATATGTTGGTACTTACTTTCTTTATTACCTATCACTCTATCACTAGTACGTGTTTAATGTTTAAAACCGTTAAGTTATAAACGCTGTAATAAAATATTAAAAAATATTGCCAATGTCCATTGAAAATAATCAAAACTGTTGATAGAGCGGCTGTACTAATGTTTTTTATCAAATACCTACTATCTGACCTGACAGACCTTTATTGATGTTATTGTAATTTTATTTTTTTAACTCTTTTTTTTCTTTCATAAGAATCTTTTTTTGTCAATCTTGGCAATAGTTAGTTAGCCCAAGTTAAAATACCTAATCAGATAAGAAATCTCTACGTTCACGCGTAATGCGTAGAGATTCATTTGTGTTATATGTTATTTATTTAAAGTTGATCTAATATAAGTTGTTCTGTCTTAGCTATGAATATTGAATAAAATAAACTTGCGTACATTTTCTTTCTTTCTTAAGAACATTCTCCTGACAATTAGATTAGAAATCGCTACATCCGTTCACGCATTAGAGGATGACCGAGAGAAATAAAAATTATTTTATAAATAAAATAAAATATATGTCACAATAGAACAAAATTAAGATTAACATTCTCAAGTTTTTCTCTTAAGTACCTATTACACTTTTAAAAATATAATACACATTATGACTATTTTCAAACTGAAATTATATTTTAAAAATAAGTGAAGACCAATTTTAATTTATAGCTACGTCTAAGTAAATACTACGAGTATTTATTTTTAAATTCATATCTAACTAGCCGACCCAGTGAACTTCGTATTCCTTGATTTGTATGGAAATAAATGATTAAAGCTTAAGTTTTTCCCATTTTTCCTGCAAGTTTACATGTTTTCATATTCGTAAAAACTTTCCTCTAACAATAATCTTATACCTAATATAATCTAATAGTCTATTTAGGCGTGATGGGAATTTATTTTAATCTTTAATAGATAAAAGTCAAATAGGTACCTACCTATTTGGTGAACAAAAATTAACTTACTTAAGTTTTCAAGTTTAAAGAACCTACTTGTTAAAAACAGAGCGCTAAAATATCAAAATTTCCTTGTTTTCCGGTACAACAAAAACAACTAAATTCCTACTAGGTATCCAACGATAATATTTCACAAACATTTTAAAATCGTAAAATTTCGTAAAAATCAAAATTCAACTGACGAAAACATGGAACAGTTTTATTTCGCGTGTATATTTGGCTTGTGTACCTCATAACTTTTTACCAATTAGTCCGATTTATAGAGAAGATTTACTCCCAAAGTGGTCCCATAAAATATTTGGTAACAAATTACAACAATTCCCTAGTTCAGCACTTCATAGTATTATAGGGATAAGCAAACGGCTCTCCTGATTGTAAGAGACAATCGTGATTGTAGATATTTTTGATGAGTGGCTGTAGTTGTCGTATGGCCAGGGAATCAGACCTTTTCCCTCCTTTTAATAAACATGGACTAAGGTAGGAGTAAAATTAAGTTGATATTACATTGTAATATGTTACCAGGTTGAACCTTGTAGTACTTTACTCCGTGTTTATTAATAAAACGCTTTGTGCGAGTCTACCGTCTACTCTACCATCGAGACCGGAACATAACACTATTATTATAGTGGCAAGCATAGGTAATAATAATAAGTTTTATTGTAGGCAAAAAATACCCATAAATCACAAATGTTTTTTCACAATTACAGTAAAACAATAAAAATGTGCAAATTAAATTTAAAAACAGAAATAGTAAATATCTAGATTTACTTATGTACTTACTTGTAAATCAGTCATATTCAATTAATCAGGCCGTGGATACCTACCTGGGTAAGTTACTGCACAGACCTACCTACAACATCAGTGGTCTTATTGGTAATAATGACCCATGTAACCTATGCTCGCTGCCTATGAGCTACTAGGCATAGTGTATTTCACTCAGAGCATCTGGATCAACAAATAAGTAAATGAGTATCTTCACGCCCATTTCCCCGAACCAAAAGGCAGACGAACAACCAGAGCACCCACGACTAGCCGAAAACACTAAGTCCCACAATGTGATAGGTGGCAAGCCTATCGCCAACCGGGCACATATCCAATCCCTAGCAACGTTTTTTATTAGAACATTGGAAATACCAAATTTTCTTTATATTGCCCGACCTGGGATTCGAACCCGCGACCTCAATGAAGTCAAGTCCAACACTTGGACCGCTAGACCACAGAGGCGATAAATCTTTATATAATCTGGATCTACTTTTATTTAATAATGTCTACGTTATTATATTAGTTTTTTTTGTGTTAGATACCTTAAAATCGATATTGTGCAATACGAGAAACTAATTTCAAGTGAACTTATGTCTAAGTAGGTAGTGGGAACTGAATATACTCCTGTGAAATTCGCGTAATATCTCAATAAGCATCAAACTTAGTAGCTAACACTCAAGAATCAATTAAGTGTTGAATATTACTAAAGTACCCTTTCGTCTAGTCTATAAGCTTCTTATAGAAACTGATATAAATAATCGTTTAAAAACAGTAAAACAGCAAGAATAAGAATAAACTTATTATCACTTAGTTTTTAAGTTTTATTTATCGTGCATTTATTTTTTATGTATTTTGGTGCTCAATAAAGTTTTATTTTATTATATTTTCTCACACGTTTTAAATACACAATCAATGCAAAGTGTTTAAATAATAATTTAAGTGTGGTAAAACTTCAAAAACCCGACTCTAATTTTATTATCACATGGTTTGAACACAAAAATGCAATGTATCTCTACATAGTATAAAACAAAGTCGCTTCCTCTGTCCCTATGTTCCTTTGTATGCTTAAATCTTTAAAACTACGCAACCGATTTTGATGCGGTATTTTTAATAGATAAAGTGATTGCAGAGAAGAGTTAATACGTATATTTCATAACCGTGCAAAGCCGCAGCGGGCTGCTAGTTTAAATATTACTTAATTTAATTACGTCGTCTAAATTTAAATACGTCTAAGTACACAAAACATGCATTTTGCAAACTTGAAAATGACTAATAATCATGAATTAAAAATTCTCGATAAACCCCGACAAAGCCTATCCGTAGTGCTAAAAACCATCTCAATCACGTCAACTTTCAAACTAACAAATTTCAGTTCGAAATCGCGTCATTTGTTTAGGAGCTATGATACTACAGACACGCACTGACGACGTCAAATTTACAGAAAAATAGTTTTTTACAGTCAGGGTTTTAAAATATACTATATATACTACTATATAAATATGATATATTTACATCAGGTTTTGCATCTATTAGTCGTTAAATTATAAAAGATCAGTCTGCTTATTTAGATGAACAAATCCTACAAAAATACAAAATATTTGTTACATAATAATATACCACATACATTTGGAAATCGTACGGAATTTGCGTAGCCCGGCGAAGTTATAAAAACTTCGCGGTTAGCAACATAGCAGACAATTAAAAAAAAATAATTTGAGTGGAAAATTTTTAAATTTCGAAACAAAATTTCGTAAAGGAATTTAGCATAATATATGTGATGAAAAAATATCGATTTTATATAATCTTTATAATGAATAAACTAAAAAAAAAACTACTAAACCGAGTCTACAAACTCTACCACAAATGCAAAGCCACAAAGCGAATCACAAAATACTTATATGTTTATTTGATAAAATCATTTTATTTGAATGCAAAATTGTGTTTGTTTGTCTCTTTCGCGTAGTAACGGATAAAGTTGCGTTTTTTGTACTTGGAGATAGATAGGAGACAGAAAAATAATATAGGCTACTTTTTATCCCAATACCTAAACGGGATAACGCGGGAACTTTAGCTATAATATAACTATAACTTTATATAACATATAGGATAACTTTTATGCGCGCAAATAAAATCTCGAAAGTTCTACACAAAATATTTAAAATATCGCCAAAAATGAGCCTTTTTTTGGTCGCACTGCAAAATCTATTGGTAGGTATAACGTTGAAAATACTACTCATTAAAAATGCACGCTAATATTGAAACTTAAAGTTTACGAAATAATGTAAGTACATATTTATGTAGTTATATTTTTATTACAAAAATCTTTCTTTGTTCAAATTAGGTAAAGTCTGTTCCAAACTCAAAGCGAAAAAAGGCAATTAACCTTTGTGTGCAAAACAGGGCTAACCAACATTTACTAATGTATTTTAAATGCAGTAAAATTAACAATAACCGAATCCGATTTTATTAAAGACGTTCTAGACGGTTGTAAACGCGCCTGCCAACACAGGTTGGAAGGAGGAAAAGGTGTTTTCATCCTCCGATTATTATTAAATTTGGATTAAATCCACGGTTCAGACTGATGCAAATCAACGTCTACATCCGTGTATAACCGCTTACGTCTCGATTTTGATATTCATTTTTTTGAAATGTTAGATTCCAAATATATTCATGGTCCCATATAAATTTTATCTAGATCTAAGCAGTTTTTAGCTTAGGTATACTGAATAAAGCATAAATTTTCAAGTACCTTGACAACATCTTGACACATGAAAATTTATTCAATCTTCATATTCAATAGATCAAATACATGGCACCACCTTGAAATCATGGCCTAACTTCTCAAAAAAAGAGCCATCAAAATTTATTCGACCTGAGAAATCGAGCAACAAACATACCCAAAAAAACATACAGTAGAATTGACAACCTCTTTTTATAGTCATTTTAGTAATAATGATTGGATTTTAATCTGATCGTATTCCTGCTAATGATTTTTTTTTATCACATTAATTAAATTCGACATCACAAGTGAGAAGAGTGAGTGAGATAACTTAGTATAACTTTCTGCGTGTGACGGTTTTTCTAGTCGCATTTCTCTGAAACGAATATACGGATAATTATATTTTTTATGTAAAGTTTAAGTGTCTTCGTAAGATATTACAATATGTTAAAATGTGTATTTCTTTTTAACGTATACTGGCTGACCAGATACACCGTCTTGTCCTCTGAATAATTATATATTTTATAAGAACCTTCTCCTGATCTAATTCCACAAAAAGAAACAGAATTGATGCATCCGCTCAAACGTAATACATTGACCAAGGGAAAAGGGGATGCATTTTTACGAGTATAATATGTAAGATTTTCGCTAAATCATATATTATCTTCTTCTTATTTATTAGTTTTATAACATTTAGTATTAAACAACATTAATATTAATACATATATTGTATAATTACTAGTTGAATCCGGCGAACTTTGAATCGCTTAACATTTTCAGCTTCTAACAGTTTGTACGGATTGTTTTTCCCATTTTCCTTGCAATTTTCTCGGTTTTTTTTTCATAACACTCCTGATTCTCCTGACTATAACTAGCATAACAAAAAAATTTTCAAATTTGGTCTATCCCTTCAGGCGTGATGCGGTGACCACAGAAAATAGAGATTCATTTTATATATTTAAATGGTTTGGATGCAATTTGTTAAGTTGACAGTAAAACAAAATTCATTGCCACGACACAAAATCACGACACAACAGAAAAGTTGAAAAGGTGCCTACTTCAAACGCGTTTGAGTCTCTTCCAGTTGTTTAAAACTTACTTTTTTCCTTTTTAGAGTACCGTAGCCAAAGACTGAAAAACATGACCCCCATTTAGAGTTAATCCTCTAAATTTTTTTCATTAAATTTATGCGTGAGGGGTATCTATAGATAGGTGTTAAAAAATGATGTTCAGGTCTAATATATATTTTTATCTAAACTGAATAGTTTGTCGTAAAATATGTGTAAAGACCCTTGTAAATATTAAACTAAAAAAAAAATTGTGTGTGTACTTATGTACACGCGTTAGAAGTTATACTTCTTCGGCGTAATAAGATAAAAATCTTTTCAAACATTTTATCTTTTGCCTTATTTTACATTTGTAGACAAAATGACACTAACCATAGAAATAAAGAAATATTGTGAATACAGTTGTCAGTTCTCACGCAAACATACGTAGATGTCCTTACTTTTACTTTGTTGGTACCTTTTTTTGAAAAACTAAAATGTTATCTATAGCTAACTTCATCATGTCGGGATTTCGTGACGGTGTGCGCGCGCATCGTAAAAATTTACCCTCATCAGTTTTTCCTAACGCGCCAAAAGAAGTATAACTTCAAAAATAATATGTGTTTTGTATTATCATGTAAACTTCCACCGAAAATTAATTTGAAAGAGATTTATTATATAGTTTTTTACACGTCGTAAATCATTAACCGCAACCACTGTATATGAACTCCAAGAATATTTGTAATATGCTACTTTGCTGCTTAGCTGAAACCCGTCATGAGTGAGTCCAATTCGCACTTGGCCGCTTCTTTTGAAATGTTTAGCAATTTCAAACTGTGAAGTTATCAATTCAATAACGGTATTCCTACTGTGTAATAATTAATAAAAACTACATTTTATTAAACTTAAAAAAATAATATTATGTATTACTAGCCGACCGGGCGAACTTCGTACTGCTTAACATTAACACCTACTAAAAGTTTGTATAGGAAAAATTAAAGTGTTGTTTTCCTAGTTTTATGCAATTTTTCAGCTTTTTCTCTTCAAAAACCTTCTCCAGACAATAACCACCATAACAGTAGCCAGAATTAGCAAAATCGGACCACTCGTTGAGGCGTGCGGTGACCATGCGAAATGGGGATTCCTTTTTTATGTAAATATAGATTTTCTTCGTGACAATTTAGATGCCATTAAAAACATTTTCATGTAAAACGTTGTTAAGACGAGATCATATACTTCGCACTGTGAAAAAGCTATCAGATGTCATGTAGAGCTTAGTTTCTCACTCTAATCGCTCTAACTCTAAAGTCTAAACGTTTTAACTAGCTTTACATAATTTCTAACTTTACAAAATCTTTACAAAATTTACAGCTTAGTTAGAATATATGGCTCGGCAGTTATTATATTATGTTATTAAGCTGATAGTTTAGTTAATCCAAAACCAAGTTTTATTTTAACTTAACTACGTATTTTGATATTTTCACATCAGTGTGAACGTGTAGTGTGTATCGTGTTTGTACATAATATAGCCTACAAATAGTTTTTGTAGCGTATGCCATGGAAATATTTTTCAGACAATCGTAGACCTTGAGAATTTTAAAACTGTTTGCTACATTTTTACATCCACATCTGACTATTGGTATAGTTTCGCTGCGACCCGCCTGGATTGGTTCCATTGCCTTACCTGTTCCTGTCGCCATGTCAGCGCTGCTGTTGACTTCATCCGGTGAAGAGGATAAAGCTGAAGAAAATCTTTCTTTTGCTCGGGGCCTAACATCCCGGACTCAGAAATGTAAAATAAACGGCGTGTGAAAGTCTTATTAAAAACTCTTCTCTCTTCTCAAAAACTTGATTTTTTTTAATGTTTAATAAAAATAAAAACAGTTTTATTAGGTATGTAGGTAAAAGAATTTTGAAAATCAGTTAAGCAGTTTTTGCATAAATCCGCCACAAAAAAATTAATCTTATAATTAGTCTTAAAGTTAAATATCTTAATAATACCTATAAGTGTCAGTAAGTTTACATTAAAATTGGGTCTGAGCAGAATACATCGGGGCACAGTAACAAAATATATAGCTCTTATATAAAAGGATTAGCTACGCCTCTTCGTTCTTACCTGCGATATTTATGTGACAAAGGAATCAAAAGATGTGTAATACAAATATCTTAGGGGATGCCTTTTGTGACCCCACGAAGACTTTTGATTGGTTTAAGAATCCTTTTTGCTTTACCAATGGGACTCGAAAGATAAGGGTCACCCATAGTGCCTTGCAGACAGATGTGCAAAAAGTTTAATACATTATTATCGATATTTGCTTCTTCGCTATCGGTCTTGTAAACAATTAAAAAAATATATCACCTGCCATAGAAACTATGAATAATCATTGTGATTTTTTTAATTCCTTATGTTTTTGAATGTTATATTTACTAAACTATGGCATTATAGACTAGCTGTTGTAGCGTACTCAGAGCCGTTCGCTCCGTGCCATTTGATTTTTTTTAATTTTACTTGAAAAATGCGTAATGTATAAATTCGCTGTTAAAATGTTGAACAATTAAATAAAAATTGTAGAAATGTTTATGTCCATTTTGGATAATATTTATGAAGACAATTTTAATAAGACACTATAATATAAAAATGAATAGCTAAAAGTGCATAACTTCCGAACGACCAAACCGATTTGACTTACTCTTTTTTTTGTTGTGTTAGTTATTGTCAGAAGAAGGTATTAGTGAAGAGGAAAACCGGGAAAATTGCAAAGAAAATGAGAAAAACAATACTTTATTTTTCCTCATACAAACTGAACGGGTGGAATGAAGTTCGCCGGGACAGCTAGTTTTTTACAAAAATGTTTCTGTATTTAAGTATTTGATGGACTAAATTAACTTATTCTTTTTTCGTTGCTTTAGATAATGTCAGGAGAAGGTTCGTATGAAAAAAAAAATTCATAGAACTCGACAACATTTGTCAGCTTAACTAGTACAGTCTCATAAAAAATAGGTACTTAACAAGTTTTCGGATTTTTGTATATCTTTCGGGTAATTTTTAGAATAACAGTTTTAATAAGAAATAAAAAATACGAATCTTTCATCTTTGT
This sequence comes from Calephelis nemesis, assembly GCA_002245505.1. Classification (NCBI taxonomy): domain Eukaryota; kingdom Metazoa; phylum Arthropoda; class Insecta; order Lepidoptera; family Riodinidae; genus Calephelis; species Calephelis nemesis. The sequence goes on along the minus strand of NJDD01000718.1, from coordinate 265,313 downwards.
TGTGTATTTTTCAACCCGTAAATAGCGAAAATTTTAAATTAAAAATCTTTGACGATTTGATATTAACAATTTTTTTTCTCCCTCTCATCTTAGGGAAGTTCTTGACTTGCAGAAGTTGTTGAAGAAAAAATTCAAATTATTTTTAACAGTTAATGATATATCTTTAACTTATATTACATTATAATATATATTTAAATTATTTTATCTTTGACCGCCTCGTTGGTCGAGTGGCTAGCGTACACGCCTAACTACATCAACCAACTGCGAGGCTCGGGTTCGATTCCCGACGGGGGCAGGCATTTGTGTGATGAAAATTTAGATGTCTGCATTTCCGGGTTTGGGTGTTCATTAAATTTGTTCTGTTATCTATTTAAGTATTTATATATATTAGTATCGTTGACTAACACCCATAACACAAGCATATAATTTGCTTACTTTGGGGTTAGATTCAATTTGTGTAATTTGTCCATAGATATTTATTTATTTATTTATTTATCTACCCACTACTTCCAAATCGTAATAATTAAGTATTTATATATATTAGTATCGTTGACTAACACCCATAACACAAGCATATAATTTGCTTACTTTGGGGTTAGATTCAATTTGTGTAATTTGTCCAGGGATATTTATTTATTTATTTATTTATCTACCCACTACTTCCAAATCGCACAAAATAATTTGGGTACAACTAAGAGGGCAGGATCTGGAGAGGCTAGCCCACTAGTAATGAAGTTATATAAGGTATAGGACGATCCTACCGCCTATTTCTGGAATCGTTGAAAAATTATCTTTACTCCCACGTCTCCTAAGAGTTAGGCAGAAGCACATACATGTGAAATGTGGTAAGCCTATCGCCAATCGGGCACATATCCAATCCCTCAGAACGTTATTTTTATAAGAAAATTGAAAATAAACTTAGTCTATTTTTTGTTTCCCGTGACGGTGATCGAACCTAAGACCTTAAGAATTTAAGTTCGACGTTTGACCGCTATACCACAGATGACAGAGGCGATAGTAAGAATAATTTACTACAGATTTCTAAAATCATTTCGTAATCTTAATTTTTTTATGATATAAGAAGGCAAATAAGCAGACGGATTTCCTCATAGTAAGAAATCCACGCCGCCTAGAGACACCAAAGTTGGTAATGGTGCGCTGTCAACCCAAAGCCGGAAGGTTAGGTGTCAAGCAGAAGTAAGTTTACCGGCTACCTTAATATCCGAACTATAACACGTCAATGGCAAGCACTGACGTTGTGGCAGGAATAGGCAAGGCGGTGGTACCAATCCGGGCGAGTTAATGCGAAACTCTGTCACCTAGCAGGACATCAAGGTGCTAGTGACGGTAAGCCTTTTACGAGGTGCTTGGCAGAAAGGCAGATGGTTTATTCTGCAACGGAGCCCGGACTAACACAGATGATAAAGTATTTTAATTATTCGTTAATATTCGTTATTTATTAATAGCAGCATCTTCACAGTAATCGGATTGTCTTGCAGTCTATGAGCAACATGTGTTTTTCACTCTCAGGATAACCGTCGTTCTTTACGTCCTTTTTATAAAAATCACATTGTCTTACCCTAATAAGTAATAGCAATATAATTTAAAATGTTACACCCCGGACAAAACCTACATGAGGTAATGTAGCGGACAACCATAATGATCACGATAGCTTTTAAACTATAAAAATCACATCGAAATTGATCTGTCCATTGATAAGTTGTGATGTCAAAATCGATCTATTCGTTCAAAACTTATAATATCAAAAGCGGACACACACAGGTTATTCAAACTTATTTTCCATCTAGAATTAAAATCCATAGCGTAAAGGTGTGCTTAAGCTCAGTATTGCTTACAGGTTGGCATGCATCCCTCGCGCCAATCGGGCTCGGCGAAGGCAGCAGCAGTATCTCGGGTAGTATGGCGGACACCTCGATACCATACAGCGCCAAATATATGCACAAACGTCGACGGCTCAGCCGTTTACTCGATAAACTCACCGAACAGATACGGAATAACAACCATTATCCATTCCCGCATTGGCTCATGCTCGAGTCTCCCTGTTACGAGACCAGGGCGACGGAGGATGTACCTCTCGACCTTTCCCTCAAAGCAGAAACTCCCAAACCAACCAATGACACACCCGCATTCATTTGCAATACCTGTGGCCAGACATTTGCTGTCCTTGACCGTCTCACTAAGCATGTGGCATCGCGACACAGGGACAAAGCACCAGAATCAACCAGAGCTTACGAATGCGAGATTTGTCATCGCCGTTTCGCCAGGTCAGACATGTTGACTCGGCATGCGCGATTGCATAGTGGAATCAAGCCATATTCTTGTTCGGCGTGCGGACAAGTGTTTTCTCGTTCAGATCACTTAGCCACTCACCAACGCACTCACACTGGAGAGAAGCCATACCGATGTCCTGCTTGTCCTTATGCAGCGTGCCGACGCGATATGATTACGAGGCACATGAGGACCCACACTCGAAGACCTCAACCTGCTGAAATCTAAACAGGAAGTGGTATTCTAAGCTAAAACATTGCATAAAATGTTGGAGAGAATAATAGTACAAAAAGCGAGATTTTATTAAGATCATGAGCAAAATCGATGGCACTCTTATGATCGAGTGCACATTTTAATGACGTATTTGGATTCTGCACATCGAGAGTGGACGGCTTGGAAAAATATTAATAGGTAAGACATATCACATTGCTGAGTATGCAGAATGTTTTTGCGAATTGATTAGTACCATTCTGCTCTTTGCGAAGTGTTGAATTTTCTGCTTATGCGCAATGCGATGTGTCTTTATTGTGTACTTATTGAAGTTATACTTCTTTAGGCGTGTTATAAAAAAATATGAAAATCAAATTTTAAAATGCGCGCGCATCTGTAACGCAAAAGCAACATCATGAAGTTGGCTGCTTTAGAAACATGTTTCTACATTCACAATTTTAGCACAGTCTTAATACTAATAGAATTCTTAATACTGTGATTTTAGTTTTGTACACGTGCGATTTAAATATTTTGCGTTACAGTTTTTTTTAATTCTTTTTTTAATAACGCCATAATCAAGTAGAATTTCTCACGCGCGTACATAAGTACACGCACCCACTTTTTTTGATTATTTATAAATTGTGACATGTACATATAAATATGAAAATTATTATGTTTTATGGTATTTAATAAGTATTATTTTAGTTGCTTTGCGTTTTTGGTTGTTTTGACTTAAAGTTGTTGTTGAAATTCTGTCTAAGCTATGTACTTAATTTACCTATTTCATGTAAAACATTTAATATTTTTATTGTATTATATGAGATTCTTCCTTAGCTATATTTTGTTTTATAAAATTCACAAAAAAATTAAACCGTGTTAACAACAAATAATAAACTGTTATCAATGGAACTAGGTATATTACAAGTAGCGAACTAGCTACACCTAATATCTAAAGTCTAGTATTTTTTTCGAAAAATTAATTTGAGTTTTTGTTTAACTTCAACTCAAATGTTAGCTGTAAAAATGTAGCAAAAATGAAAAAAGAATGTTTTTTCTAAATTTTAATGTCATCTTAATTTTTGGTTGCTTTTTGTTGTATTTTTGACTTAGTTTTACCTAGTTACCTGAAAATATTATAGTATCTTCTTTCGGTGTTAAATAAATATAAAAATTTATTTTAGTTTCAAATACAGTTTTTTAGCAAAATCATTGCGATTATTTGTGTATCGTGAAGTTGTATCCAGTTGTTGTACCAATACAAAAAACAGAAGGAAAAAATGTCATCTGTCCACTTTCTTCGGGTTACAAAAAAGAACTTTATTTTATTTTCTTCGTATTATTTTAAATCATTTCACTGTTATAATTATAATGGCAATCCTAAAAGACAACAATTTTGGATTTCTGTCATGATTAGTAGCAGAGAAACTAGGAGCTTAGAGTGTTAAACCAACACTAGGAGTAACATTACTCACTGGTCTGGATCTAATAATATTGCCAGTTCATTTTTTTTTCACAAATATTTGTTACACGTAACTATTTTATTCTTAACCTGGGAAGTATATTTGTACCCAAAAACTAGCTTGTCCTTGAAATAATAATATTGGAACAGCAATCACTAAAATATGTCCTACATAATCAACAAGTGTATATTTCAGGGGTCACAACCTCTTGGTAAAGCCAAGCAGTTAATTTTCATAATCTTAATTCATTTTATTGGTTACATTGAAATAAAAATCTCGTTGAAGTAATAATTTTCAACGTTGTAAATATTTTTATATTTTTAAGTGTTAGTTACTGTTCGTTTATTCGTTAAAAGCGTATTAAATTGTGTTTTTTTTGGAAAAGGCCAAAGTGTACGTATGTACTTAAATTATAAATAATATACTATATAACATCTGTGCTAGTAAATAGGCATGTTATGTATGTTAAAGGTGTTGTAAAGCTTTTCAGTGTTGTTACATAACTATTATTGTTAAACAGAATTTTTGAGGCTTAATTAAAAAAAAGTAATTAAATGTTGAATAAGTAACTATAAACTGTTTTGTTGGAATTAAAAAAAATAATGTAAGGGGGTTTTAAATATCGGAGTACGTACATAAAGTACAGACAAAGAAATATCTAATTTGACGTTAAAAGATGTTTTAGGTTCTAGAATGTATAAAAAATAAAAATATACGTTACATAAGACTTAGTTTAAGTACTCCATACGAATGTATACAATAACAAAGTAGATATCGCTTTTTATCAGATGGACCACTTGACATTTGGTTTCTCTTCTACTAAAAACAACGTGCCTTGATAGTAGCTATCTTCACACCCATATTTAAGAAGAAGTGGGTAGAGATACAACCAAAACATCTATTACTAGCCGCAATTTTGAGTCCTACAATGAGTGGCAATCCTATCGTCTTTGTTATTGCACTTATCAAATCCCAGGTCAAGTTGTTTTTATTAAAAAATTAAAAAAACAAATTTTGGCTTGTCGACCCAGAAATCGAACACGTGAACTCACACCAACACCTGACCAATATCACAATTTTGTCATAGTAAAAATAATTATGAAGAATACAACCAAAAGTCCTTGAAGAAATGGAGAAAGAAAAACAAAAGTATGGAACAAATTTACCATTGTTTCAGGGACATCACTTTTAGTTAGCAAGTCCAGATTGTGTTTGGTGCCCCGCCTTACTTGTGCGTCACAAGAGTGCTAGCCATTGTCGTGTTCGCGCTTGTAGTATCTTCACGCCCATATCCCCGAAGACATAGGCAGAGGTACAACCATGGCACCCACGACTAGCCGAAGATACTTAGTCCCATAATGTGATAGGTGGCAAGCCTATCGCCAACCGGGCACGTTTCCAATCTCGATTACATTTTTTTTATTAGAAAATTGGAAAAATCCAATTTTCTTTTTATTGGCCGACCCGGGTTTCGAACCCGAGACCTCATGCAGTCAAGTCCAACACCCGCACCGCTCGACCACAGAGGCGACTGGTGTTCCCGCTTGGAGTATAGAATAGCTAGAAATCTATTTTGCTACCGCTCTACGAAATGTATTTTTTGTTCTTGTGTCGAAACTCCGTATTTTGCTTGTCATAATAAAATAAACCACATCATAATCATATTAGTTCAGTACCTAGCTCTTTAAATTTACCTACTCTTTAAATCAATGAAATAATATAGCCTCAAAGTTAAGGCCCCATACTCAGTCAGCCAGAAGAGCCAATCACCGCACTCCCTCGTTCCATGATGACTATGAAATATTGCGCTCTAAAGTAAACGTCTTAAGCGACAAATCACTATTTTTGACACTATAAAAGTAATTTGAAAAAAGTATAAAAACTGAAACACTTATCTTTTAGGTATTATAGTACTTACCTATGTTTATGTTAAATTTGGTGTGGATATTTTCATAATTGAAGTAGACAGTTGGGTTTTGATTTCAAAAAAGGGTTAACTTTTTTATTTTTTTCTATCGAACAAAGTGAAATGAATCGTGTTTTGGAAACACTAGTCTCATAAAGCATATTCATGTTAATCTTGTGTATTTTTGTCACCAAGATCCATGATTGCTTTGTATGACAAAAACATTAAATTGCTGACGTATTTTAGCGTATATGGCCCCTTAAAGCCTTGCGTTATGTTTGATTGAATGTATGAAAGCTTTAACTATCATCCCGATGCTAACTTTAGTCAGTTCTGGTACGTACTTGTAATCATCGAAACAGGTAGGTATTTTTTTTAATATTACAGGAAAACATTTTCTCTCGTCTTCGTACACGCTTGAGTTTTTGTGCTTAGTAAGGGAAATAAAAGATTTTTCGACGGGTGAAAGTATCCTAAATGTTTCTATATTAGTAGGCTACACAAATTTGATAAAGATCCTTTCAGTCGTTTTGGCGTTAAAAGTGAACAAACAAACATAAGTACAAAAATTTTAATAACCATTAATAACCAAACATTTATTTACTTATACATTAACCAAAAATATTGGGCTCTGTGAAAAATACGTAGCAATTATTGTTTTTAAAAACATTTCATGTACAGATTTTGTTTTATTTCTGTCTTATTATGTAATATAGATATATAGATAACTAGCTGTTGCTTGCGGCTTCGCCCGCGATTTCTCAGAAACACGTTGTGCGATCGGGATTAAAAGCAGACTATATGTTAATCCAAGTCACAATCTATCTATATTAAAATTTCAGACAAATCCGTTCAGCCATTCGAGCTTGAATGAGTAATAAACATTCATACCTACATACTTACTCACAAACTTTCGAATTTATAATATACGTAGGATCTGTAAATTACACACAACATGTGAAAATTGCTTGAGCAGTTTAAATAAATAAATGACATTCCAAATTTTAAATGAGGATATAACCGCGAGATTGCTGCAATAATGGCATTTAAATTGGGTTCAACTGACAGTAAACGAATATTTATAAAAATCTTAGCTCATACAAAGCACATTTTTACAGAAAAATCAAATTTTTAGATTCTAAATAAAATTGCTTATTATTATTATTAGACCGCAAATGTTCATTCCTCTTGCATTTGATTCCATTACGCCCCACGAATTTGTATCATAAAGTTGCCAAGCTTTGTTGGTACCATAGAAATAGAAATAAGTATATCATAAAGAAGTACAACAATGTTCTATAGCAAATTTAGTTGTATAAATGCCGTTGAAATCGACATATAACTTAACAACATCTCTTTGTCTCTATTTAACAAATATTGATATCATGTACGCCTAAAGTCGGTATGACTTTTTCGTCTATGCTCATTATGGCGTCGATTTAAATAGACGTCATGACAGTTCTCATGCTTGCCAAGAACGCCATAATATTTAGTGTTCAATTTTATTTTACTACCAATCGTCACTAATAGATACTGTATCGATATCGATACTCTACTTTTTCTTGATGGCCTTATAATGTCAGAATGGCAGCCATATTTAGTAGCCAATGGCAAGCTTTTTGCGTATGTATTTCATGTCCATATACTTATATGTCCAAAAAATTTTCAAAAAGTAAAATTTAACGGACTAAACTTCTTATAAAGTAATATAAAAGTTAATACTATATATGTTGTATTTATAATAATGTTTAGACATAAAACCATCGCACTATTATTAAGTACGAAAGATTATTATTAAAATAATAGATTAATAAACATATCTACGTGTTGATTGTACTAGTTAATAATCTTGACAATACTTTTAAGCATGTTTTATTTTAAGTTTGGTACAAAGGCTTATGTTTATTACTGTGATAAAGATTTGTTTTTATTTAGGTTTAAAAAGCGGTTGCTGTGTGAATGAACTATGACAGTCAGGTCCAAATATCCGCAGATAAAGTCACTATCTACAATAATTACTTGCTTTACTATACTTATAGCATTTATAAAAGTTACGTTGTGAATGTAAATACTGCTTTAAAAATAGAATCAGTGAATGAAAACAAAATATCTTTAAACCTTAAAACTTATCAAGGTTGCCACAAATGCTATGCATTAAAATATGAATGAATATTTGAATAATTAGATACATTAAGTTTTTTTACTTTAATTATTAGTAATCAATACTACATATTGGTGGTTAAATTAGGTGCCAAAAATTTGAATTCAATCACAGCCCCTGTCTGGTTAAGTAATTATTAATTATTAGGTACGTGTTAGGCGCAAAAAAATAAAATAACGTAAACGCATCTAGACGACAATTTTCAACTTTTCATTTCTAAGTAATACCTAGTTGTTGACTTATATTAATATATTTTTAACCGACTCCAAACAGAGAAGTTTATCAATCCGACCGATTTTGATCGTTCTTTTCTGGAAAAATAGGTCATGAACTACGGCTCTAAGGTGGTTACATATTAATTTTATCAAGATCAAACATGTGGTTTTTGAGTCATATTGAGTTATGTATACAATTTCGTCTATTACTTTAATGTTAATCTACTAGTGGGATGTAAAAAAATATTTGGGGTCATTAGTTATTTTTCGAAAAAAGAATAACGCTACTTTCCAGTTGTTTTTTTTTTCAGTTTTATTGCCTTTCAATTATTAGACATTGTTTTAATGTCCTTTCGAAGTATTTAGCCGCCAAAGATTTTGAATGAACGAGACTTATGTTTTGATCTGAAAATAATATGTTTGATGAATATAGAATTATTTTTAGGATTGACATTTTTGTAAAAGAATTGACATGTTTATAAAAGTAGTGCCTGCACAACATATTTCGTCACACAAAATCACACACGCTTCATTACGCGTAGGTAACGTGTTCTTATTAATGTTCCTGACTGTATACGAAATGATTAAAAATAAATAAAATAACATTCATAGCCGCTGGTTTTATTTGTGTCCCGTTTCAATCATTCTCCAAAAAGGTATTTTTTGTATGTTTCATCATACGAAATTAACACTTAATTATGCGTAGGTAATGTGTACTTATTAATGTTCCTGATTGTATACGAAATGTTTATGAATAAATAAAATAACATTAAGAGGTGCTGGTTTTATTTATGCGCCATTTTAACCAACACCAAAAAGGTACGTGTTCGTTAGGTACTTTGGCAATAACGAATGGATTTTGATAGGTAGTTCTTTTTTTGAAAAATATGATTTCACCTATACCTAACTAGTTTGAGGTCATGCTATAGACATGATTATATTTAACATATGTATACTTGTTGCATAATTTTGTATGAAACTGGTGTCGATTATTTGCAGTTTAAGTAAAATTATATTATAGGTTTAGAGGAAACAATATTTATCGTCTAAATTTTAAGTAAAAGTATAGGTAGGTACGTTTAAAGCTGTTTCCTGCGGCTGACGTACACTGCGGCACAATCTGAGTTTCCTGGTGTTGGTCCGGGTTCCTTCGCAGAATAGACCATCTGTCTTTTTGCTAGGCAGCTCGTAAAAGGCGAGCATAGACTTACCGTCACTAGCACCGTGACATCGGACTAGATGGTAGAGTTTCTCAGCGACTCATCCAGCTTGGTGCCACAGCCTTACCTATTCCTGCCGCCATAAAGTTATGACGTGTTCCGGTTTGGAGGGTAAGGTAGCCGGTAAAATTACCTATGCTCGAGGCCTAACATCCCGGCCCCAGATTGGCAACGCACCATTACCACCTTTGATGTCTCTAGGCGGCGTGAATTTCTTACCATCAGGAAATCCGTCTGCTTGTTTGCCTTACAATATCATAAAAAAAGAAGAGAAATCTGAAGATACTTATGCCCAGTTAGGTACTATATTTAAGAAACGAGTCGTTTTGATTAGGTACTGATATCAGTATTTTGTAATACTAATAAGATTGCTATCAGTGGTTGCTCGTTTTCTACAGTTAACTCTGAACATTTTTTGAAAATATCAGCAGCAACGCTCTTTTATTTTGAGCAAACAACGAATGGTTAACCTTGTGGATTACGTTTCGTTGATTATAGGAACCGGGCATAAGTCGCACAATGTGTTAAATGGTAGGTGGAAGACTATCTACAACCATGCACATGTCTGATACCGGGCAACGTTGTTTTTATTAGGAAACTAAAAAACACATTTTATTTTTGTTAACCTAGCCGGAGATCCGGATCCTCTTGAAGTCAAGGAACGCAAGAGCAGAGAGGCAATTAGAATAACTAGTAAAACATTTAAAAATTAACTAAATAAAATTGCATTTACCTAAGTTGTAAGATGTTTAGTTGAATAGCTATTGATTAAAGCTGCCAAGTGTAAGACGGACTCGCCCGTGAAGTGTTTCGTAGCAGCAATCGTTATATTGAACTTAGTTAAGTAATTTGATAAATCAAATACTAGTGGATAAATAAACAAATAGTGGATAAATCATAGTGGATTAAACTACTAGTGGATAAATAGCTCAGATTTATAATATCAAAGACATTATATTAAAAGACTTTCCCACGTGATTGTAAACTACACAGAGCCATCTCTTGACAGTGAAGAATAACTATTTTATGTGTTGGTGTTCTAGTACCTATTAAAAAAACTGCTTACTAGATCTCGTTCAAACCAATTTTCGGTGAAAATTCACATGGTATTGTATTTATTAGTTTTATCATTTATATATCTGAAAAGTTACGGGAGATGTCACACATTTTTCCACTTCGGAAGTAGGTATCTCACGCGCAAACTATTTAGTTTTGAAGAAATTATAGTACAACTTATTATAATTTTTAAAGTAAGTAAGTCTTCACTCATAGATTTCTCACACTCATGAATTTGATGAAAACTTTTTTGAGTTTTTTATTTTTGTGTAAAATCCTTAAAACATCTATTTACCAAGATTTAACAGCATAGCTCTTATAGTTTCAAAAAAAATAACTGTGACGTAAGGACGAACAGACAGACATGACTAGACTATAAGGTTTCCGTTTTTTGGCTTTTGACTACTGAACCCTAATAAACGGAGTTGAAACAATAAACATTATTTTATGGCTTCAGGCAACGAACAAAAACAAGGCTTTCCTGATGATAAGAGAAACCCGTAGCCTGAAGGCGCTGTAGGTATATTATGTTAAAGATGCGTCGATATCCTGTAGCCGGGGTGTCAGAACTATCGACTCCTATCTAAACCTACCTTACCTTAAACTCTGGAGTGGAATGACACTGCCATTGCGGCGGTATGGATAGGTAAGGTGGTGAATCTCTACTTTTGTCCCTACTACAACTACTTATAACTAACACAACAAAGAATGAATTATCCAACTCAGTTCAGTCGCTCGGAAGCTATGTGCTTACCAACACATTTAGCAATTCATTTTTATATTACAGATAAATGTTGATGTTGAATTGTGCATTCAATTTCTTTAAATTTAATTAAATACTTATTTGAACACCAAAATGTGGTAGAATATGCTGGTAAGTATGTTTAAATATCTTTGCAACACTATTGAACAAATTTAAAAAAATAATTTCATTTGATTTGCATGTTATTTTGATAACCGTTAACAATTTAAATGAGTTTTTAGGAAATATAGCAAAGTTAGTAGGTAACGGTTAACAACAAAGGTAAAAAGGCTGTCATGACCAACAAGTTTAGCAAAGTCCCACATTATTGAAGCTAATAAATTAACCGACTTGTTTTAGCATTAAATTATAGTCAGATCACAAATACACTAAACTTGTTTATATGAAAATATATTAAAACAAAGTTAAGGATAGCGCCCATTTGGACGGGCCGGGACGGGGCACATCGCAGCGCAATAATCCGCCTAGATTACGTATCCGCGCATTCCCCGATACGGCCTATAATGATCAAATATCACGATATCACTATTAAGAATACAGCACTCATGGCATTTTAACGCTAATGTTTTGTATAACAACTGTAAGAGGCACCACTTTCAGTACTTGACGATTCGTATGACAACTACTAGATGGTGCCACTTTTTATACTTGACGATTTTAACGTCGAATGGAGCCTTTATTTTTATACTTTACTCAGGTAACAAAAATCTGCCGATGCGATGCGACCCGGCCCTTATCGGCCCGACACGTTCTGCCCCGTCAACAGTGAGCGCTGTCTGCGATACACTCCGTCCCGGGCTGTCCAAACGGGCGCTATCCTTATAATAGAAATAGACACATTTGAATGAAATTTCAAACTTCGACGGCTTGATGTCTATAGTCTATGTACAGTGCTGCCAATGTTAAAAAAAATGTTCGTGTCTTTATTTTCAATTACGCTGGTTTAATTAAGCATATGGCAGACGGTAATCTCTGTGAGAGCTAATAAAATACTGAAATAAGGTGATTTGTTAAGTGGCAACAACTGTGGTTTGTTCAATTCATCAAATCGCCTCGGATCTGTAGTATTGAAACTCAATTTTATGCAAATTGGATATTGGAATCAGATCGAACAGAAAACAGTTCCTGATACTACAGTTTAAAAAGGTAACATAATTATAGGTTTAGAATTTACAAGATCAACAAAGCGTGGGAGCGACCAGCAAGCGACAAGAACGAGAAAGATACAGGTACCGATGTGACAATGTGACAAAAAGGAAATTCACGTGCAAATTTGGTATCGTCTTTTGCAAGCGTACGAGGGTCAAACTGAAAGTTCTTAGAAAATCAAAAACTAAGCATTCTAGCAAGTTATTAGTTTTATTATAACTTTTCAAAATAGCGTCCATTTACATCAATACATCGCTGCATTCGATGGAACCATTGAGAAAAGCACCTTGCCCACTCGGCCTTAGGGGTTTTGAAACGCAGCCACTGCTTCTTCGGCGTCCATAAAATGTTTTCCTCGAAGTTTTTCTTTTATTTTCGGGAATAAATAAAAATCGCAGGGTGCGAGGTCGGGTCTACACGGCGGGTGACCCAGTAATTCCATGTCTGAGGTCGCCAAATAGTCGATCGTTTGCCTGGCGGTGTGCGACGAGGCATTGTCGTGATGAAGGAGGATCCTGCTGCGAGGTCGTTTCTCTCGAACTTTTTCCAAGACAAGTGACAAACAGTTGTTAGTGTACCACTCTGCATTAACCGTTTTCTGATCCTCTAAGACAACTGTCGCGTAATGACCTGTCTTTCCGAAGAACGAGGCCACCATCTTTTTTCCAACACTTCGACCTGTCTTCACTTTAGTTGGCAACTCTTCGGAAGGAAACACCCACTGAGCAGACTGTCTTTTGGTTTCCGGATCATAACAGTAAATCCAACTTTGGTCACCCGTTAGTATGTCGAACACAGCATTTGAGTCACCTCCGTTAAATTTTTGGATCATTTCTCGGCACCAATCAACACGGCGGAGTTTTTGAGCCTCGGTCAAATTATGCGGTATCCAGCGGGCACAAAGCTTCCTGACCGCTAAATGTTCATGGAGGATTTTGTGCACTTGACTCATACCTATGCCTAGACTTGTCCGAATGTGCTGATAGGTCACTCTTTTGTCAGTCTCTATCATACGCCGCACAACACTGATATTGTCTTCAGTCGTCGCTGTAGAAAGCCGTCCCTCACGCAAATCATCGGTGAGATTAGTTCGATCACGTTTGAATTCATTAAACCAGTTGTAAACTGTGGCACGAGATGGGGCTTCATCGTGAAAAGCCAATCGAAGTCTATCATAACTTTCTTGTTGACTTATATGACATCGAAAGTCATAAAAAATCATTGCACGAAAATTTTCTCGGCTTAAATTCATGACAGTTTTGCACAGACAATTTTCAATTTGCCGCCAAATCGTAAAACAATTGATAAATGAATGAAATGTATACTCAGTATTATTGGTAAAGAGTTCTATCTCCAAAATTTAAACTTATTTTTTTAATATAATGCTTTTAAGTTGCCAGTTCTAAAAACTTTCAGTTTGGCCCTCGTATGTTTACCAAAAGTAACAATCCCAATAAATACACGTTTCACAAGTAAATACAAGTTTGTTGTTGGAATATTTGGAGCTGTGTTTTGTCAGTTTTTTGCTATTTACCTGCCTAAGAAAAGCACTTTTACAACAAAATATTTATTTGCTTGATACGTCCTAAATATTTATGAATGTCAATACTGGCTGTTCAGCCATATTGAGTTACATAAAATACATTTCTACTTAAGGATAGCGCCCAGTTGCACGGGCCGGGACGGGGCGCATCGCAGCGCAATAATCCGCCTAGATCGCTTGCATACATTTAGTATGGAGCAACGCCTTCTGGGCGGCGCGGATTTATATACCCCGATGCGGCCTACAGCGACCAAAGATCATTATATCACGAATAAGAACTATGATAGTTTTACGCTAAAGTTTCATATGACAACTACCAGAGGCGCCACTTTCCATACTCAAGATTCGTATGACAACTACTAGATGGCGTAATTTTTTTATACCCTCCCTATTTCGTTCTTCTTTGGTACTGAGTAACAAAAATCCGCCGATGCGATGCGGCCCGGCCCGACACGCTCCGCCCCGTCAACAGTGGTTAGAATATGAATATATATATGAATACTTGATAATAAATTTAGTCGTTATGTTTATAAATCATATTTTTTTTCAAAATTTTCTAACATTTTCGGTGTGTTCATTGAAAGAAAGAAAGAAATTTATTTATTTGTGGAATATGTGTGTTTAAAAGTTGTTACAGAATAATTATTCGTACCAACATATTCTACCACATTGTGGTGTGCAAATATCTAACTCAATTAAATAAATTTTAGTTTTTATTTTCGTTATTTATACATTTTTACACATAAATTCTTTACTAGGCTAGCACTTACTAATTTAAGTAAAATTTATAACGATCGAGTTTTAACCTATCTACCATACACTGCCACCGTTTCCAAACCTAGCCAGTCAGGAGAAGAAACGGCGAAACAAACTCCTCGGCAACCAAGACATTTCCTATTTATATTTGTTAGTATTTATATATGTATATTATCAATGAATCCTTTCTGCAAGTAAGTCATTCACACTATAATAAGTTTTATCTAAAAGCCAGTCGAAAAGCTTTTTTCGAAATCTTTTTAGAGGCAATGATTTGAGACTATCAGGTATTTGATTATATACACGATATTATGAATAATTAATATACGGACATGCAATATACATTATTTTTATAGATATTAAGTCTTTAATAAGGCACATGCAACTTTTCACTATTTCTAAAATGTGAATTCCCTAACACTTCAGCATTTGTTTGAAACAAATGTTGGTGTTTTTTTACAAATACACATACTGCCAAAATATATAAACAAGGTAAAGGTAAAATGTTTAGTGATTTGAAAAGTGGTTTGCATGAATGTGTCTGATTAACATTACATGTCGCTCTTATACACTTCTTTTGAACTCTAAAGATTCTAATTAAGTCAACAGAATTTCCTAAAATAGGGATGCCATATTGTAAAACAGAGGAAACATATCTATAATAAGCTAATAGCCTGCCACTTATCTAATTCTTCTCTAAACATAAACAAACCTATCAATTCTATTACAAAGAGACTCAATATGCATTTTCCAGTTACAAAATTTATCAATTTTTATTTCTAGGACATTTGAAACTGTAATGTAGGAAACTACGTTAACTTTCTTATTCTTTTTATAATGCGCTTGAAATTCAACTAATTTTGTTTTGGATAGGTTTATATTTAAGTTATTATCACTAAGCCATGATGAAACTTAAGTCAAAGTTCTAGTTATTTCCTCTTCTAAATCGTTTTTATTTTTACAATTGATGAGAAGAGTAGTATCATCTGTAAATAAAATAGAATCATACTTGATAGAATCAGGAAGATCATTAATATAAATTAAAAAAAGTAATGGCCCTAAAATACTACCTTGTGGTACACCGCAGTTATTAAGGAGATAATTCGAAGTATAAACTTTCTTACAGTTACCACATATTTTTGATATTTGAACACACTGTGTCCTGTTTTCTAAATATCTTTATAACCATTCTAATGATTTACCTCTAATGCCATATTTTTCAAGTTTAATTAATAAAGTTTTGTGTGAAACAAAATCAAACGCTTTACTCATATCTAAATGAAAATACTTCTTCTTTTATAAATATGGCTTTCAATCGTTTTTCACGACTTATTTTTGAAAATATGTACTTAAAAATAAAAACTCCTATTTGCTTTAAAAGTTCTAAGACATTGAAAATACAACTACTCAACCCATTAGATTTTTCTGTCATGTAACTGTATATAATAATAATAATTTAAATTTCTGTTCTCATAGACTCCCAAGGAATTCTTTAGTAAGCAATTTTAAACAGAAATGTACGGACTCCAACTAAAAATGAACACATGTGACATTATGTAAATGGTATCATCAAAAAGCTAGTAACTATGAGGCGAGCATAGTTTACATGGATCATAATCAACAAGATAACTGTTGACAGAGTGATGAGCAGTCACTCGAACTACCTCTTTACCTTTTCTAGCTGTTGTGCCCGTGTGATGTTCGGGTGCGAAAGTTTTTCAGCTAGACTTGCACAATACGACACAGGACAGTGATGCACCTATAAGATGTTTGGCGTCAATAGTCCACTGTTGTCCCTGACTATTTTATGAAGAGTCGTATGCATGTTAGCTATCTCAAGCCATAAAAAATACACTTTGCTATCTGTATCAGCGCAATGATAAGTATTTCACATTATTTTACTTATAATTATCCTACGCTCTAACCGGAGCACAACCATGAAAATCATTGCAGTATCTTTAGAAAACGCTAAGACGGTGACACAAAAACGTAGTAGACGTAGAAAATGTACTGCCTAGTAGTCACTCGTGGAAGTGATAATTAAAGCCAATATTTGACGAACTACCAGACGAATTTCTGTTCTCCAAAGTAGTCTAAACCCTGGTCAATACGGGACGTAGTAGTAAAACAGTTCTTTTAAATAAACATTAAAGTGTGGATTCATTTATCGATCTAGTTAACGTTACGTAGCCTAATGATAACCCTATTATAACTCAACATAAATAAGTTAATTACACATAAGTTAATGTTTTTGATCTCTGTTTTAATATTTGTTTATCTAGTACCTATATCTAAAATCTATGGTATTCTTCGTGATTCCTATATATTATTATAGTTCATTTTTAATACATATTCAGGATTTATTATTAACAGAGATTACTTTTTAATGCTACTACATATTTAAACCAAATTTAATACGATGACATCTCCTGCCAAAGATTGTCACAAATAACATCATAAAGTACATGTAATTATAATTTATTGTTAGAAAGCACTTTTTTGGAACAAGGGAAATGATCAGCAAAACTTTAAAAAGGGTTTTATATCTCATGAGCTGATTGTTAATCAGGATATCATGTTTTTAATTTATAGAAATATTTAAATTGAAATAACACATTATTGTTCGATCAACCGTAGGGTAACGGTTGATTTAATCTTTAACCTTTGAGATATTTACCTTTCGAGAATAAAACAGTGTTCACTAAATTATTTTAGAGCTAAAACAATAATTCAATGTTTTTCGTAAATCAAATCTAATAATTAAAACGTGTAAGCACCGCTTAATAAATTAATTCTCTTTTCTTTTGGTATCTGGCAACACTTCATTTTTGTTTTGCTGTCTGTAATGTCTTTTGTAGTTCTTCTGTCGGCCATTACGGCGTCACAATCGCATTCAGACAAAATTGATTGGAACGCCCTCGTTGGGCTAAATTAGAAAAAAATGGTGGCTTAATTCTGGAAAAGGTACATAAATTTATTATTTGGTAGGTTACATGAATATATATTATTTAGTTTTATCTTTTTGTGTTTATTAGCCACGTGGCTTATCTAGGTAAATGTGCTAAAATAAGTTTCTTGATGTAAAAGAAATCACTGACGACAGCGCCGTCTGTGGTATTTCTTACTGGTATTAAATTTATAGGATGGCGGTAATTTCTTCTTTTGTGATTGTTTATGTTCTTAACTATTATTTAATTATAATTTAACTAACATTTAGTTTTGGACATGTTGGAATAAATTACAAGTCTTCGACATAAGATGGCGGACAGAGCACATAGCTGATTTATATAATTTCGTATTGTACAAAAACAAAGTGGTTATTTTGTGATCATACGGAAAGAAAATAGCAAGTAAAACCAATAAATCTCAAAGTTGGGAATAATTTTATGTAGTAAATAAATATGTTTCTGATGTGTTTTCATTATTTTTGTGAATTTCAGTAATTGCTAGTCATGAACACTAGAAAGTGAAGAATTTCCAAAAGTTACTTTTATTACTGCACCATGCCATCAACTGGTAAAAAATCTGGGAAGAAACAAGCGTTAATTCAGTCGTACTTGAATTCATACGACCAGCAGAATGACACAGTCATTACAGGTATATATTCTATTTTTTTTATTGTGTGGTATGTTTCAGCCGCCTCCAAATAGGAGGAGGTTATCAATTAAATTGAATCTTTTTTGTAAATTTGTTACGTGTTATTCGGTCCATGAAAAATCGATTTCGATGGTTCTCTTTTTGGAATGGTAGGTCACAATTGCAAGGTGGTCCAAAGTTTATTTTCAAGAACCAAAACAATATAAGCACTTGTGGGGATATCCTATATAAATAATAAAAAATAAAATTTATGTGGCACCGTCTTGGAATCATTAGCTATCTTTTTTATAATTAAATAATTGTATTTTGGA
>NJDD01000718.1:225291-246622 GCA_002245505.1 Calephelis nemesis | reverse complement strand
ATATATATATATATAACAAAGAGGGGTTTGTTACAACACTTATAACTCAAGATCTGCTGGACCAATTTTTATGGGTTTTGATTCATTGGATTTGTCTCAACTCAGAATAGCAGAATACAACTTAAAACCAATGAAAACTCGACAAATACATAATTATGAAATATTAATCATCTAAGTATATAAAAAAAGTTGTTACATAGTTAAATTGATTAGGCTGAAAATTGATGGAGAGGTAGCTTAAAACCAGGAAAAGGTCATAGGGTACATTTTATCTGTTACAACAGTGAGTAAACTAGGAAAAACATTTAAATTTTTTCCATGTACAAACTGAATGGGCGAAATGAAGCTTGCCGGAACAGCTAGTTAGTAATAAAGTGGATATGTTAGTGATATTTACTAACATACAAGTCAAGGCCCTTGACTTTATGCACTTTTATATTTTTAAAACTTGTATCTTGTTTAGCTGACTACACCATAAGTAAAACAGGTTAATTGCAATAGCTTAAATAAGATTTTTTAATCCCAAAATACCAAATGTAGTAAAATGACAATTGGTTTGAATAAATTTTGTGTCACATAATACATGTAGGCAGTAGTTTCTTATATTGAAATTTACTAATGTGTTACAACCATATGAAGACTGCTTTAAACTGTATCTTCCAAAAAATGTAGCAAAGGAGCTATTTTGGATTTAATTTTTTAATCATGAATATTGATGTAAATAATTTGTGCAAGCATCCACATTTGGCATAGCATAATGGTCGAAGGCTATCAATGAAAACAAAAAAGTGTTGAGTGAGTTTTAGGAAGTAATTCTTGGAAACAAAAAACATGCTTGCAGTAGTGTCTATGTGATGAACAAAAAAAGTTAAAAAACAATACATTACCCACTTTTAATGATGGTCTCATTGCTGTTAGTGTTAGGAAACATTGTGCATCTGAGTAAACAGGTCCAGTTAATCTCACTGAAATCCTGTGTGAAAAATCTGTCTGTTTTCTAAAATGGAAAATGACTAGTTAAATACTTGTTACTTATGCTGCACGTCACTTACATATTATCTTATATTTTGTTGTCTGTAATTTTAAGTCAAAATGTTTTCTAACAAATAATGTATTTATAGTTAACGGAAATGACGAGGAAACAGATGCAGGAGTTACATATTTTGTTGATGAGGAAGGTCATTATTACTACCAACCTTCAGGGGCGAATCAAAATCTTGTAACTTTCCCCACCGCAGGAACAGAAGAAAATGAAGAGGTAAATTAGAAATTTTTTTTTTTTTTTGATGACATTGGAAGGCAAACAAGCAGACGGATTTCCTGATGGTAAGAAATTCCCGCCGCCTAGAGACACCAAAGGTGGTAATGGTGCGTTGTCAACCACAAGCCGGGATGTTAGGCCTCGAGCAAAAGTAAGTTTACCGGCTACCTTACCCTCCGAACCGGAACACGTCATGACGTTATGGCGGCAAGAATAGGTAAGGCGGTGGTACCAATCCGGGTGAGTCGCTGCGAAACTACCACCTAGTCAGATGTCACGGTGTTAGTGACGGCAAGCCTATGCTCGCCTTTTACGAGCTGTACACAATATTATATTGCTGTGTGACACAATATTACAAAGATTATATTTATCAATGCTATGACCGTTTTGCTAAAGATCACTGGTGATACTGAAATGCTGGTGGAAACAGACAGATACCAAACCCTTACGCTGGTGCCGTCCGAGACTGGAAGTGGTGAAGTTAGTTATGTCTTGGTGGTACAAGATGAGAACAAACCTGTTATGAATATTGATATAAAGGTGGATCAGGTAAATTTTTATTATTTGGTAGGTAGGAGACTGCAAACGGTCTGGTAGATGTTTAAAGCTTATTTTTTTACATTCTTAGTTTGGTAAGTTTTGATATATGCTTTCTTTGCATCTCTGCACTTTTTGTGCTTATTACACATACTAACAAAAGAGTTATAAATATTAGAATGGACTGACTGAATGATTCAAATTTATTTTGACTTAGTACATAACCATAACTTTTTCTTTTTATTTTGCTGTAAACAAAAAGCTACAACCAAAAAAATAAGCTTTTAATAGTACACAGTATATAGTTGCTTTTTTGTAGTTCTGTTAATTGATTTGTTAGTTTTGATTATTTATATATTTTGGTGCAACTTAGTTTGGAATTATTGTGTATTATTTACCATATCAAGAAAACGCTATTGGACCAAAATATATTAAAGATATTTTCCCAAAATAACATCAAAATTGATGAAAATAAGTTAAATGGGAATGAACATTTTAAAGAAATATTATGTAATGTTTTATTGATAAGTAAGCATAGAATGTTTTACGTGGCACATTATCTATACATTGTCATGTATTTAAGGAAGAAAGGTGGGAATGTATTTTGTAAATTAAGGATTTTTAATGTGTTTTTAATAATTTAATCACAGAGAAAGAAACCACTAATTAAACAATCTGAAAATGGTTGTACTCTACGTAAATAAATGTCATACTTGTAATCTTACACATATATTTTTTTCTAATGAACAGTATTTGACAAAATGAATATCTTAATCAAAAAATCACTTTTTATTTGCTACAGATAGTACAAATTCACTAAAGCCAGAAACAAGTCAATAATACATATTAACACATGTTTGCAGATACATTAAAATATTTAAAAAGATACACTACCATACAGTACACAGACTATATCAAATATAGATTGCCTTATCTAAATAATTAACAAATTCATTAAGTTAACATTCATTCAATTCATTAAGTTGAAATGAAAAATAAAACCAAATTTAATTAATAACAGCAATTATTACACTGTAAATCACTAAAGTTAATTTAAATCAATTTTTTGGGTGGGAAATCCGTAGCATTATCTTTACACCTGCATGTTCTGATCTGGATCTATGATGTCAATATGCCACTGGTGGTTCTTACCTCTTTTGCTGTCTTCCCACAAAAAACATGAAATATTAATTTTTTACCATGATGGACAAAAATGGATGTTATAAGATTGTTACTTTTTGTTGGGAGCTTCTGAACATTTTAATTTTAGTACATTGCTAACTTTGTGTAAAAGTTTTTGTTGTTTCTTATAAAGTTGGCTATATTAACAAAGACTTTTGTGTATTCAGGAGGAGAAGGGAAATGACGTTTACACTTTTGATGAAGAAGAAGGTGGAGGGGAAGGTTCCAATTCTAGAGACGATGCAGCAAAGGTAATATTATAACCCGTTTACCTAACTTAAAATATTGTATGATATTGACTTAGTATTTTAACTTATCTATCTTTATAAGAAACTGCTTAGCAAGTATTAAAATCCTAATACAAATAATTTTTATTTTAGTCAAAGCCAACTTCAACAAAGAGGAACAAATATCTTCGACCACATTTCACTTGCAATTTCTGCTCGTACACAAGCCACAGAAGGTAAGTGGTCCAAATGCACTATCACTTGTGAATGTAAGTTATCTGTCATCATCATTATCTAAGCTGTATAGAAGCAGGAGTTGGGTATGTTAGAAAAAGTATGAGAGTAGGACAAATGCGGTCGAAACGAGAGCGCTACCGAAAAACTTTAATGTTAAAATGAGAAATGGCATGCTCCAATTATCATTTGGAAAGAATGACAGATGAAAGATTGATTAAGCAGATACACAGTGCAAATGTGGATGGAATTTAGGTATCTTAGGGTTACTTAGGTTGACATTCCACAATCAATTGACTTATTAGTGGCTGTTGTCAAGAGTCTCCAAAACTGGCGTGTTTGTATGAAAAGGGCAATGAATGTGGAGAAAGCCAAACAGGTCTGCAAGTACTGTGAGATTTAGTACTAAACAGGGCGGAATTGGCGTGAAGATATGTATGTATCTAAGAAGATTGGCCTACTAAATATTAGTAACCAAGCAACTGATGTTAATTTTCAAATGTTAGTTATATGTTCCAGAGTTATAGTGAGCTTTTTTCTATCTTTATATATGAGTATGTCATTGAATTTGGTTGTTTTTGTATATATTGTTAACCCTACTGTTTAATTTCAGATATTTACTGCTGAGACACATGAAATCACATTCTGAAGAGCGACCTCACAAGTGCAAAGTTTGCGAGCGTGGTTTTAAAACAATTGCTTCCCTTCAAAATCATGTTAACATGCATAATGGTGTCAAACCGCACATTTGCAAATATTGCAGTAGCTCATTTACGACATCAGGTATGACATTTTGCTATTACTATTTATGGTAGTTAGGGTAAGACATGTCATAGCAAAATAAAGTATCTTTACGGCCGTATCCCCAAAGATATAACCAGAGGCATAACCAGCGCACCCACGACTAGCCGATAAACAATTAGTTTCACAATGTGGTATGTGGTAATCCTATTGCTAAAAGGCACACATACCATTTCGGGCATATTGTTATTTTTAGAAAATTCAAAAACATATCCTTTTATTATTGTTGACCGACCTGGGGATTAAACCCAGTAGCTCAAGAAGTCAGGTCTGATATGGGACCATTAGACACCAGGGGCAGAGATAATACCACCAGAGATATATTTTTATAATTTTCTGTTTCGTTTAATACATTTTCTAGTTGTATTAAATATGTTTTTAACTAAGTGAGGTAGTGATAAAAATGAAAACTTATTTTGTTAAACTTTTTGCAGTGCAGTGCTGCACTCTTCAATGTGGTAGATTATCTTTTTACAAATAAGTATTTTGAAAGAACTTCTTAACCCACATAATGTTACTCCACAAATAAATTATTTTCATTCTATTTCATTCATTACAAACTACAATTATAATTTTGTTTGACTTGCAGAGGTTTTTTTTATTGCATTTTAGAATGGTTCCTTAACAACTAACAAAAATAGTAATTAATTGTTTGAAACTAATAGTTTTCTTTATTTTGTAATTAATATATTTTTTTTATAGGTGAATTAGTTCGGCATGTTAGATACAAACATACCCACGAGAAGCCCCACAAGTGCACTGAGTGTGACTATGCCTCGGTGGAACTATCGAAGCTGCGGCGTCATGTACGCTGTCATACTGGAGAGCGACCATACCAGGTAAAATACTTAAAGATTTTTTTATTATATACTTTTTTCAAGAAAAAAATCAGAACGTTTTTAAAAGATATGATGTCCATTAAACTGCTGCCACTCTTTATCAGTGTTAGTGCTGTTTTTAACAAAAATGTCTCAATTTACTTTAGATATATATTTTTTCTGTGATAAAAGAAGAGGTGGACATTTGAGACTTGCCAAATTAGTCTGGACAATAAGATGTATGGTGTCTAATGGATTTAGATTTAATGATTGTAGAAATGGCGCATACAAATTAGTAATCTTAACTTGTTTTGTCTTTTTACATCACAAAAACTGAATTATTTCCATCATCACATTTGGTGGTACATAAATTCATTGCCTTACTTCTTCACTGGTTGTATTAAGTGCTGTGCAGCAACTTGCACAGGTAGGGATCAACTGGCTTTTTTTTAACGAGTGAAAATCCTCATGGACACCCGTTTTCGGGGGAGGTGGCGGGTTATGCCGGAGTCCTACCAGCTAAAACCACTAGGTGACGATCCTCTGTGCGTATCGGGTGACTACGGGATCTCTGAAGAATGCACTGCTGTCACCCCTCACACCTGCCCGCAGGCTCATCCGCTCTGAAGTCCAATCTTCTGATACCACAGCACTCATGACAGCAGCATGGGGTCACACCATGCTTTGCTGCCTCACGTTCCGGGCTGCTTTTTAAGCCAACTGACCCCCCAATCAGTTGACTCACAGCCCTAGCCCCATTTTAGTCGCCTCTTACGACAGGCGGAGGATACCGTAGCCCTATTTGTCGCGCCGTACGACAGGGCCCAGGGATCCCCTGTCTTAGCCATTCCTGCCGTCGTTATGACTGTTGTGTTCTGGTCTAGAGAGTAAACGCTTCCATTCCAACCTAACAGCGACGCTCCTGTAAAATCTATAGTGTCTAGGACATGGTTGTCTCTTACCATTTGGATTTTAATAAAAAAGTGTATTTGTTCTATCTGCCAACTATGATCAGTCAGGCCTACTATAAGTAATTCCACGCCACTTATCTATTCGAGTTGTTGATTTCAAATATGGACATATCCCAAAATTATATTTTTTTAAGAATTTATGTTAATCTAAAAAGATGTGTAGAATGTGTGTATAAAATCAAACACAACCAAAACACTGTAACCAATCAACAAGCAGTACAAAATGCGACCGTAAGTACCTGTTTAATTTCGAATTTGGATCTCCTCTTAATATGATGATATTTTACATATTAAAATCTTAAAGATAATAAATTCAATGATCATACTTGAGCATCATATTAAATGTTGCTTTTGATGTAGCAAACAAGTTATTTCCTGTTGCTACAAAATTTAAACTGCCTTTCAACAGCTTAGATGGTACAGTTAGAAATACAGACATCTGAGCCCTTTACATATCTACAATGCTTACTGTTACCATCTTATGTCTACTGGCAGTTATTTAATGGCAACAGAATTATCAAATATTTAACAGTACTGAGTGTTGGCTTTGAACATTACCATTTTATGCTGATGATATTTCTTAAACATTATAGTCTAATGTATTTGCAGCTATGATCAGAGAATTCATAAATATTTAGCAACACTGCTGTTGAATTAATCATTTCTAAATTCTTGATATATTCCTGATATATTGTCCTGACATCAGACATGATCCATATGGATCACTACAAATCCTATTGATTTTATTACCATCCTAACTTTACTCATATATACATTCTGATACATATAAAATTGTGAAGTATGTAATATATAAAAAAAAATGTTTGTTTGAATATTATTAAAGGATTTGCACACCCCAATGTTATGATAGAACATGTGGGTATGCTCATATATCTTTGAAACAACTTCAGAATTAAGACTTTATTTCATTGACAGAAATAGTGTTTCAGCAGGTGTTATAATCAATTTTGTTCCAACTTATTCTTCCCTATTTAGGTGAGCAAATCGTACTTAAAACTAGGCTTAATTATTTTGTTATATGTAGTGTAATTGAAAAATTCTACACAAAATTATTGATAGGAAAAATAATAGGATAATTTTAAAATATTCATAAATTTCATGATAAAATCATAAATCAATATAATTAGGTATTTAACACACAAATTGATTATTTATTTTCATATGAAATTTATCATTATACATTATTTACTTAAAATATAAATTATTTTAAGTTGCCATTATTAAAGTACTTTATTAGCTATTGGATAAAAACATTTGCCTTATTTTTGTGAATTTGTTTTACTTGCATTACCTGTTTTTTCTCTTATTTCATTCGGAGTGCTTTGTACAATTGAATACACATCACCCTTAAATAATGCGAGTCTGCATTCAGGTACATGTAATTAGTTTGCCATTCTTCTGTTACTTTGTATTTCCTGTGCATAGGTTTTAAAATGTTGTGAATGGTCTCTGACAAACAAACAAATCAGTTTTATGTACAAGCATGGCAATGGTAAGGTTTACAGCTCTCTAAGGATCCTATTTGAAATTTGCTCATATACATTTCTTTTGAGTTCAAAACATTCCTTCTATATAATGAATGTTATATCATCTACAAATAATGAAATTTCCATCTTTAATATTTGGAAGATCATTAATACAACCTGTGAATAAAGGTGTTCCTAAAACACCTTCCTTGCGGGACACCATCTTTTTATTCGATTATTAGAATTATACTCTTTTAAATGGTGACAGTTCTTTACTTTATCAGTTCTATGTAGTAGTACTCTTTGTTTTCTATCTTCCAAATAACGCCGTATCTGTTCAATTTAGTTAGTAGCTTGCTATGGGCCATAAAATCGAATGAATTACTAATGTTTAAAAAATTGATATTGTTTATTTAAAGTTTCTGCAATGCTCTTGATTAAGATGAAGTTGTGCAGCTAATTTTCCTAAATTAGCTCGAACTGATGCGGGGATAGAATATCATATTCTGGAAAAAATGTGTATAACCTTGAGAGAATGGCTGTACCAAAAAATTTTAAGAGCTTAGGAATAATAGTTATTGGGCAATAATTCTTTAGGTCACAGTTAGTACCTTGTGGTTTTACAATAGACGTTTTTAACACCTTGTTTTAAATTAAAATGACATGTCAACTAAGAAGCTAAGTGACTCATATATTTTCTTAGCACGTATTTTCAAAATATTTGTACTAATGCCATGATATCCAACTGCATAAGTATTATGACATTGTAATTTTGTATATTTCTAGTGGATCAGTTGGAGTTTAAAAAATTGAGTCGACATTTCTATCAATCCTAATGTTATTATTGCTTAAATTGGTTGTTTTGTGTGTGAGAGTAATAAAATAATTACGAAATAATTCGTATTAAATAATTTGTAACACACATGTTCCAAAAATAAATAATTTTCATTTCTGTTAATACATCATAATCTATATTCTATGCTAATGCTGAATTATATATATTGATTGTCAAGTAATGAAGAGGTGTTGTGGATTTGTTCAAAATATATGCAGTATAATAATATGAATTTGTAGTATTATTCAATAAAACTGTACACATTGCAGGCTATCAAATATTCAAGTAAATCGCAGACTTCTATTTGCATGATGATGTCAAGGCGACTGACTATTTTAAAACAGATCGGCAGTGGATCTGTTTCCTGATTTCTGAAATATATTTATAACTTAATATTTCATTTACAATTTTGCTGTTATCAGCAATGAATAAACTTGGAAAAAATTGCAGTTATGCCCAAGTTACTTTGGACGGCTATTTGAGAATTTTATGAAAAGGAAAGTTTTTTTTTATGAAGAAGGGTACAAGTTGGTAATTGATCATCGCCACGCATAAATATGTACCTTAAATTATGAGAAATCACAAATGCGACGGTGTTCTTTTAAAATGATATGTGCCCGGTTGTCCATAGACCTGGCACCTATCACATGGTGGGATTGTTAGTGCCTTTGGCTAGTCGTGGGTGCCCTGGTTGTGCATCTGCCTACCTCTTCGGGATATGGGCGTGAAGATACTTACTTATCTTTTAATAAAGAGCTTGTTTTGTTTTAGGTTTTTTGTGGTAAAATGATGTTGAAATTTCTTCAAATGTTTTTTTTTGTTTCAGTGTCCGCATTGCACATATGCATCTCCAGACACATTCAAGTTGAAGCGTCATCTGCGAACCCATACGGGTGAGAAGCCATACAAGTGTGAACATTGTAGCATGTGTTTCACGCAATCCAACTCGCTGAAGGCACACAAACTTATTCATAATGGTAAGTTCATAAACATCTTGCTTAATGCTATATGATGTTATATTTTGTGATCGTTATACCAACTAAACTTAGTTGGTATCTAGGGTTATGCATTTCAAGTGTAATCAGTACTTTTTTTATTATTTTCTATGAATATTGAACACTGTATTAAAGTTAATGGTCAAAATCAAATTGCTTATTTTTCATAAGCAACCCAATTTATTGCATCTAGTTTACAGTAGTAAACTCAAAACTGTGTATCAATAAGACATAACTACCCGAGTAAATGGTTAAGAAAGGATCTATAAATTTTGCCATAGGATTTGAATCCTCTGTAGCTCAAATAGTTATTCTTTCTTTAAAATTTGTAGATGCCATAGTAAACCTCAATAAGTGTAATGTCATGATATGTTACCTTAACACACCTATACATTGATGTAGCTCAAACAATCTTAGTATGAAATTCTGACTAGACTTCTATATATTTAGTTCGGCTCATCATTTATAATAAAATGAAGATGTGCTAAAAATTTCAACTCTACTCATTTTTATATCTAATACAAATGAAAATCTCTCATATGTAATCTAATAAGTAATTTTCTTTCAGTGGCTGAGAAGCCTGTGTACGCTTGTGAACTTTGTCCAGCTAAATGTGGTCGGAAAACTGATTTGCGTATTCACGTGCAGAAGCTACACACTTCTGATAAACCCCTCAAATGCAAGAGATGTGGAAAGTCATTCCCCGATAAATATTCCTGTAAAATGCACAATAAGGTAAGTAAATGTTGACAGTTATAAACTTCAAATTTTAGTAAGCAATATTTTTTTACACGAGCAAATTTCTGTTAGTTATGTCCCAATAATAAATAAGGTGGCGGTTCCTCTATATCAGGTTATACCTTAAAAACACTAGATATTAAGATATATATTTAACTTGATTTTTGGTGTAGTGTGCAAATTATCCAATACTAGCAGCCCGCCCCGGCCTCGCACGAGTATAAACTATACATATAAACCTTCCTCTTTAATCAATTTATCTATTAAATAAAACCGCATCAAAATCCGTTGTGTAGTTTTAAAGATTTGAGCATACAAAGGGACAGAGGGATAGAGGGAGCGACTTTGTTGAAGTAAATCTTTTTTATCGGGGTTGGAAAAAAATTTAGTATAACATTTTTTCGTTACGCGTCACATTTTTCCGATACGCGCCATCTTTGTTTTTATCCCTACCACGCGTGATTCGAAGTATACTTTCTCCAGCGGAGTAGGGATTGGCAATAAACTTTATTTAACCAATTTCTGTAAAGTTGCATATAGTAAATTATTGTTTGAAAAATAACGTCATAAAGAAATTTCACTTCTTCATTTCTTACGAGTGTACGCTAGTACACGCACACATTTTTTTATACTATGTAGTGAAGTGTTCACTGCTTTATTTTGTTTTTGTGATGCGCAAATTAAAATACTTGGCGAGCTAATTGAAGATTAGTAGCATTTCTGTAAACTATACAAATTGACTTTTTTCTCTAGGATTTATTTGGAAACTAAACTTATTTTAAGAGATGTATTAATTGAGAATAAAAAAAAACAAAAGCAACAAATTATTCAACACAAAACAATACATTGTGTGGCTTTTAATTTATTTTAGGGTTCAATATTTGTAGAAATATTGCAAAAAAACTAATCCGATAGCACTAAGTATGTTTTGTCTTTTTCCAATACTTGCATTGACAAAAGATAGCAATATCTTTTATAAGTTTAGGCAGAATTTATATTAAGCTTGTTGTATATTTTGCAGACGCATGAAGGCGAGAAATGTTACAAATGTGAATTATGTCCATACGCCTCGACAACTCTTCGTCACCTCAAGTCACACATGTTGAAACACACCGATGAGAAGCCCTTCGTATGTGATCAATGCAACCAGTGCTTTAGGTATGGTTATTTTACTAATTTTGGCCTTTTGGTCCGCTCTCCTTTGCTGAATAGACCATCTGCCTTCCTGCCAGGCAGCTCGTAAAAGGCGGGCATAGGCGAACCGTCACTAACACCGTGACATCTTACTAGGTGGTAGTTTCGCAGTGACTCGCCCGGATCGGTACCACCGCCTTACCTATTCCTGCCGCCATAACGTCAATGCTTGCCGTTGACTTGTTCCGGTTGGAGGATAAGGTAGCCGGTAAACTTACTTTCGCTCGAGGCCTAACATCCCGGCCTCAGGTTGGTAACGCACCATTACCATCTTGGTGTTTCAAGGAGGCGTGAATTTCTTACCTTTAAGAAATCCGTCTGCTTGTTTGCCTTCCAATATTATACATATAAAAAAAACTATATGTACATAGCAAAACATACAAACAACAGACAATATTATACATAGCAAATGTAGTGCCAAACTGTAAATATTTGTTGTTTTTTGTATAGTATTTTAAAATATTTTATACATTAATAGGCAAAAACAGTTGCTGCGTCGCCATCAAAACCTATACCACAATCCGAACTATGAACCTAAACCGCCTAAAGAGAAGACCCACTCGTGTCACGATTGCGGACGTACATTTGCTCATAAGGGCAATCTCATCCGCCATCTTGCAATCCACGATCCGGAGTCTGGACACCACGAACGTGAGCTAGCACTGAAAATTGGCAGACAGAAGAAAATCAAGCTGATTGAAAAGGAAATTATTACGGTAAGATTGGTATATTATTTACTAGCGGCCCGCGCCGGATTCGCACGGTTATAAAATGTACATATAAACCTTTTTCTTCAATTAATTTATCTATAAAAAATGGCATACAAATCCGTTGCGTAGTTTTAAAGATTTAAGCATACAAAGGACATAAAGACAGAGGAAGCGATTTTGTTTTATACTATGTAGTGATTGTACTTTAGTATCGTTATTTTCACTGTCGTAATATAAAATCTTAGGGTGTATAAATATTTACATGTAATGTTGAATTGAATATCTAAAATTTGCTCCATATGTGTTTAGACTTATTTTCAAAATTATTTAGCTTATATTTATCTGAATATCATACTTTATGATATTTTCTGTTTAATTTGCATTAAGGTTAGAAAAAACAAAGTCAATCTAGAAATACTGAAATGTTTGTTGTATAACTTACCATATTTTTTATGGGTATAGACAACCGTTGCCTATTAGGCACTATGATATTATTGGCGCGTTGACTTGTTGCCAGGATGTACGGTCTAAGGTGCAAATATCTATGTAGGCTGATGTTGGTTTGAAATAGATAACGTCTTTGATCGCGAAAACATGACAGATGTTTCGATTTTATAGTATAATCTAGCTTTATATATTATAATTTATAATAATAAATAATTTATAATTTGACATATAAGGAGAACTTTGGTTTAACTGAGAATAGTGTAAAGCTGACATCTATACTTTAGAGTATTATAAATATGAAGGCCTGTTTGTTACGCTTTTAAACTAAACAGATTGGCTATTTACAGATTATTTGTAGGCTTACAGATAAAATATAGGCTATTTATAGGTTATTTTCAAAATTAATACTGACTATAAAGGGACGAGGGTAAACTGCTGGTGAGGAATAGGTAGGATCCCAGACGTTGTTTATGTGACCTTTATATTCTAAATTTAGAATGAAGGGCGAATGCTTATAATGTTATGCTTATAATCATTAAATTAGTATATAGATAAAAGCTAAGCGACAGTTTGTAAATGAAAATGGCTATATGCAATGGTTTCATGTAATGCCATGCAAAATATTTATATATTTTTGAATGTAAGTCTTCATAAAATTTATCTTGCGTATTTTACTCATTTGATTATTCGTGTGAATCATTAAGGCAAGTTCACAAAATAAGAAAAATTGAAAAAAAAAAAAAATTTTATTATCTCGGTTGTATTTCTATTTCTTTTTGTGATAAGATAGCAAACAAGAACACCACTCATCTGATGCTACGAGATAATGTGATATAGGTTAGGTCATTTAGGCCAGATTTTCTCTTGTTACCAAAAAGTATTTTATGATCCTGACTTTTTCAAATTTTTGAGCAATGTCTATTAACTTGAGATGAAGCAGTGGCTCTCCTGTTGGTAAGATGTAACCATCGTCAATAAATACTAGATGTGACTAGTGCATTGCTATCTTGTGACTGACATTTTGGCCTATGTGTGCAAGTCTGTAGGCTATACTACTGATCCAGGAGATGTAGTCAATGGCAAACACTGAACTATGATTGCAGTAATAGGAAAGGCACTGACATCGCTTGAACTGCTGCAGTTCTTCAATTTGCTTATGACATTTGTTGCGTGAAGAAGTTTTTCGTTAACATATTTTATAAAATGTTAAACATTTTGTAATAAATGTCTTACTTTATTTTACTATTGTCTACATTAATAGAACTTTACTTACTCCTTTTAATGTGTGTTAATTCATATCTTTTGAACCAATATATATGTACATTAAGTTTTAAGTAATTCTTAGCAAATTAATGATGAAACTATGTTTGCAATAAATCTGTGCGGTAGTTGTAGATAATATCTAATAATATAGCATTGCTTATAATCCTTAACTATTCGCCAAGTCATATTAAATAGTTCTTTTAAATTAAAGACAATAATATTATTTGAAACTCTACCTTGTGTTCCTTTATAAGTTTTGCATTTTACAACTAAATAATAATGCATGTGAGGTTTTTTTATGTATGTGCAATTTTCTGTGTATAAAAATTAAAATATCGTTACATTGCGAATGTTTTTGTGTTGGATAATAGGTAACTAATTGCCAAAATCTCTTTCTCTGAAATCCAAGAATGCCATACCAAATGATGATAAATAATTTAGCTTATACCTTGATTAATGCCATATCTTAAAAACTGTATTATAGTGATGAACAAATTATTCTATGGTGTCTGCAGGCGACTGTTATTTGTTACCAAATATTCTGTAATTTTGCAAGCTTTTGTTTGACTTGCGATGTATTTTCTTTGGGTGGAATCTTACTATTTGAATTTGGTCTACTTCCCGTTTATTGATTCACTTGAAATTTTACATGTATGTATAAATCGGCACGATACTGTGGAATTATTATGACATGGAGCAGATCTGATTATGGAATTGGAACGTGGTAATAAGGACTTCAAAATTCCTTACGTTATTCCACTGTGTTTGGCCTTATTTACTTGTCAATACTACTGCTAGAAATAGCCCTTGCAAATAAAACCTTGTTACATTTGTTTTTGTAAAATCGTATGTATGTGTGTGTCAATACATTTATTTAAAATGTAAGGACAATATGTTTAGGTATTTTTTTCACTTTCAATCATATTTTATTCAATTTATCATAGGAAATCGATGATTCTGATAACGAGGAAGTAGACAATATGAAGCTGGAGCTTACAAATAATGAAGTGAAACGAGGAGAGTTTGTCACTGTCGCTGGCGACGGACAGCAGTACGTAGTCCTGGAAGTGATACAACTTGAGGATGGTTCAGAACGTCAAGTCGCCGTTGTGGCGCCGGATTATATAGAAGAGGAAGAAGAGCCCGGTGAGTGTTCAACAGTTTTTTGATTTTTATTTAAAAATAGCAGTTGCATACTTTCAATTTTGGATAAATTCGCATTCCGATACGTAGTCAAAAAAATCCCGGCCTCAGGTTGGCAACGCAACAAGGTGTTGTAGTCTAATACTATAGCTAATTCCAATAATCTATCTATAGTTAGATATAGACCTACTTGAGTTTTTTTCCTAAAATACTTTTGTTAATTTTATGAGAAAAATAGCTGTGGTTGCATTAACTGGTCGCAATAACTGATCTAAAGTAGCTCTATGTAATTTATCTAAGATAAGAGCTAGTAGCTCTTATCTTAGATAAATTATTGTAATTGGCGCTTATTGAAAGTGAAACTTAATCATAATGCTAATCAAATATTTATTATTGTCTAATAACACATTTTCTAAATAATAGTTTGTATTAATTTTGACTTACTACTGGCTACTTAATGAGTATCTACGCCCATCTCCCAGAAGCGGTAGGCAGAGTTACAACCAGGGCACCCACGACTAGCCAAAGATACTATGTTCCACCTTGCGATAGGTGGCAAGCCTATCGCCTACTCGACTCACGTCATTTATATTACAAAATTGAACATTTTCTATATTTTTTGCTGTCCGACCCAGCAATCAAACCCAAGGACCTCAATAGGTCTAGTTCGACGCCGAAGTGCTAAACCACAGAGCAGATTCTACTTATTAATTTAACTACAACCACTTATATTTTTAACTTATTAATCCCATACGTTCATACCTTTACCACAAGTTCCTTATGTGGTAGACAGAAAGTAACGAGGGCCAAATCTCACAATCCTTACAGACCCTCCTGGCCTCCTCCACATTCATTACTTTTTTCATACGAACACGCCGGATTCGGAGACACTTGATAACATATACAAAAGTAAGCTACATAAATATGGCTTTAAAGGTGTTTTCAATCATAAGAATGTTTTCAGAGTATTGGAATGACCAATGTAACACCATACTCTGTAAATTGACTGTAAATATATGTAATAATCTATTTGAATAACGCAGGGGTGGGCAAATTTTTTTGGCCGTGGGCCGGTAAATCAAATAAAAATCTAGTGGCGGGCCAGAAATATAAAGTACATCTTGAGGTGGGCCAGTTAGTTAAAAACACCTAAAGAGCTGTAAATATAACGTTGAATAAAGATAATACAATGCACTTTTTTTATTTTACAATTATAATTACTTTAAAATCGATTTGTGAAGTCTCTTAATTCATCTTATGAAGTATCTTCATAAGATTCATCTCATTCAATTTATGAAGTATCTTAATTGTTTAAATTTCAATAATCTTAACTTTTCGAACATTATTTTTTTAAGGAGGTTCATGTTTTTTCTGAAAAACAAACTTCTTACGGGCCGAATGCGGCCCGCGGGTCGAAATTTGCCCACCACTGGGATAAAGGCTATAATAATAAAAATAGGCAATCTAAATTGGTAAAACCTAATACCTATTCAAAATGTTTGTTTATTGTTAAGTCATCCATTTATTTGATTTTAAATTGTGAACGAAATTTGTTCATTTT
This sequence comes from Calephelis nemesis, assembly GCA_002245505.1. Lineage (NCBI taxonomy): Eukaryota > Metazoa > Arthropoda > Insecta > Lepidoptera > Riodinidae > Calephelis > Calephelis nemesis. The sequence goes on along the minus strand of NJDD01000718.1, from coordinate 230,218 downwards.
TTTAGAAGAGGAAGAGGAAATATTAGGCGATAAGAAAATTAGCTACACTTTAGACAAGCAAAAGTCTTTAGAGAGGAGTGTTAAACTGGAGAAAGAAGTGGACTCTTGTTTCGGCTTTGACGTAAGTGATTTAAAATTAACTGAGATATTTTTTATTTTGGTCAGATAATGTGGTAGTGGTGTTACGATTTGTGTTTTTTGTGTAATATTGTAACATAAACAAGGGAACGGAAATCCCCATGCCAAGTTCCCCGTGTTCGTCCGGGCTTCTTTGCAGAATAGACCATCTGCCTTCCGGCTAGGCAGCTCGTAAAAGGCGTGCAGAGGCTTACCGTCACTAACGCCGTGGCAACTGATTAGGTAGAGTTTCGTAGCGACTCATCGGAGTCGGAGGATAAGGTAGCCAGTAAACTTACTTTTGCTCAAAGCCTAACATCCCTTCAGGTTGGCAATGCACCTTTACCACCTTTGGTGTCTCAAGGCAGCGTGAATTTCTTGATGGTAAGAAATTCACGCTGCCTAGAGACACCAAAGGTGGAAATTCGTCTGCTTGTTTGCCTTCTATTTAGAGGATTCGATCCCGGGCGATTTTTCTAATCCCAGGATTTCGGGATCGTCTACAGCTAATCTCGAGATCCCAGGATAATCCCGGGATTGTATTGGTGAATTGCACTTTCTAGGAAGTGGTAAAAAAAAGGCAGTTGAAAACATCAAAATCAACTTTTAATTTTACTAGGTGTATTATTTAACTTTACTACAATAACAATACTTTTTACAATAAACTCAAAAAAAAATAAAAAATATATAGAAGACTGTATGTCAAAAAGATCAATGTCTATAGGTACTCGTATTTTAAATTAAATAGACCCCAATGACGAAACATCTTTATCTTTTTCATGTTTGACTTTCTTTGGATAATGACATTGTTTTCTTAAAATTTAACTGAGATGAAAAGAACATTTAAATATATAGATAATATAAATCTCTTGCTAAATAGTACTTGTATTTCTTGATATAAACATAACCCTTACAGAAAATAACGTTCGTTATTTTTCATCTATATTCACTCAAAGATGATTAATAAATGATGATTAATAAATTCAAATATTATCACCAATTACATAAATACATACATATCTTCACGCCAAGACCCTTACGGGGTAGGTAGAGATTATCTAGTGCCAGACCTCGCGATCCTGACAAACTTCAAATATTATCACCAATTACATAAATACATACATATCTTCACGCCAAGACCCTTACGGGGTAGGTAGAGATTATCTAGTGCCAGACCTCGCGATCCTGACAAACCTGTCTGTCTTCCTTCACGTTCATTACCCTTTTCATACAAGCACCACCTTCACCTTTCTTGACACCACCCTCGAATAATATCTGAGTGATCTGATCGTGGAATGTCAACCTTGGTCTCCCCGGGCACCTACATCCGTCCACATTCACATTGTATATCTGCTTTGTCAATCTTTCATTTGTCACTCCACATGACATTGTCCACATGACTGAACCAGCGGAGCATGCTCTTTCGCATTTTAACACCAACACTTTCTTTCAATCCCACTCTTTTTCGGATCTCACTGTTACGAATGCGGTCAGCGGCCGTTACACCACAGATTTTTCGTAGCGCGTTTCCGTTATTTCGACCGCATTTATCCTACTTTCATGCTTTTTCTGACACACCCAACTCTCGTACAATACAATAACGTTGGGATAAGCACAGAATTATGCAAAGCGAGTCTAGACTTTTGACTTAAAACCTCGCTTTTAAATATCACCAATTAGCAAAAAATATAAATACTTACACGTATTTACACGTGATGCTGTGGTACCGGTCCTTAGCAAATACAAATTAAATCAGCATTGTACACAAGATGGCCGTCAAAACGTCAATCGAAAGTAAGGACATTTCGTTTCACGTTCATTTGTATTAACATTTTTAAAAAAACTATAAATCCCGAAAATCCCCGGATTTATAAAACTTAATCCCGAAAATTTCGGGACTGAAATATGACCGGGATCCCGAGATCTCGGGATTCGGGTTCCCGCAATCGAATCCTCTACTTCTATTATCATAAAAAAAGGAGAAGGACATACGATACTTTTTATACTGGAAACAACATTTTAATTTTTTCAAAACTGAACAAGTGAAAAAGTTTATCCGTACAGCTAGTTATTACATTAAAATATATACAACAATTTTATCTTATCTAATTAAGGCAAGGTTATTATGCATTCGTGTGTGGCGTGACGCATCTCATCGATACCACATACAGAACGACATTAATGAACTTTACAATATTGACAATGAAACCACGGTGGCAACAAAAGGTGGTAGAATTCTAGCTAAATGACACTTACATCCAACATATTCTCTTAACTGCTTTGGTCCTTATTAGAACATTGCAATATCATATCGATTGTTCACAATTTAAATATTAATTAAAATAACGCTTGAAAATAAAAGCTTCAATCTTATATATAAAATTCTCGTGTCACAATGTTCGTTCCCGTACTCCTCTTAAACGGCTTGACTGATTTTCATAAAATTTTGTGAGCATATTGAGTAGGTCTGAGAATTGGCCAACATCTATTTTTTATAACCCTAAGTAATGAGGGTGAATCTTTTTTTCATACCTCTTAGTGATAAGGGTGACTAGCTCCAATTTTTTCATAGCAGAACAACGTCTGCCGGGTCAGCTAGTAATACATAAAGGTTGTCTTATTTCCTAGTCAGTGATCTCTTTAAGGCATTGGTTTGATATGAAAATAACCGGATATTGCGTAATGATGTTTTTAAACTTAAAAATATATTATAATATGCATAACAATAAATGCAATAACTTATTATAAATTGTAAACCAAAAAGAAATATAATGACTTTTACCTCAATAAGTTTTTTTTCTACTCCACTCTACCATTTGGAGCTTTCTTCTTATCAACATTCAAAATACTCAAATTTGTAAATGATAGACCTGTGTGCTGGTTATGTATCTCAGTTGCCAACTCAAAACGGAAAAGTGTACATCAAATGACCTCATTTGTGTTTGCTATCTCTATATTTCTGTTGGTCACTGGAGATAGCAAATATAAAACACGTCATTTGGCAGCTGTTTTATGTACACTTTTCCATTTTGAGTTGGTAACTGAGTGCATAATCAGCCCTCTGGTTGAAGACACTATTTTAGCCTGTCTAATTTAGACTACTTCGAAATGATCCTTGTATTGTCTCAATAAAATTTCTTTTTTTTTTCAGGAAGAGGATGAAGAGGATCAAGAGGAAGAGGATGTGACATATAACGAAAAAGTCGTATTACGCTTAGTTTAGTGCCTAATAAGGTATTCCAAATATATTGATATTACACGGTAAAATCATTTATTAAGGTCCGTTCTAGCTCTGCAAAGTAAATTTGTAAACGATCAATTTGTTTAAAGCTATTAACCATTTGTATATAAAAAGTATAATAAAAATTACTGTTTACAGTACAGTACTTTAAACTTTTTTTTTAATATAACTTTATAAAAATGTACAAAATAAACGAGTACACCAAGATTACGGCTATTGGTCTCATGGATGTATATCATGTTATAATCTATGAATTTTAGCTATTCCAAATGTATGTGCGGTAATTAAAAATATGTTGTTTCATTATTTATTTCAAAAATAAATAATATGATTCCTTAACAAATCAAAATTAGGCTATTCTATTTCATAGATTTTCTCGTTGAAAAATGTATATTTATTTTTTATTGACGCATTTTTACAAAATTAAACAATTAACAAAGTATAGGTACCCGTAATGCAGATATTTATCAGGACTAATACAACTCATATATACATATGAGTATTATTTTATTGTAACTGTTGGTGAACCTGATCAATAAATAAATATACTCAACTTTCAGTACATAAAATCGTAACGGCTGTTACAACAAATATCGGGATAAATTTAATTGTTTCTACAGATTTTATTCCACAGTGGAAGCCAATAAATCATATTTTTAAATGTTAATATACAGTTTACTTGAAGTTTTTTAACTGTATTTATTTACTTAAAACTGTCAGTTGTTGCAAAATATGTAAGATATCACCTGAAGTAACTATTCTAAGGAATCATTTCAAATTTGAAAGGATTCACCCCTACTTGTAAAAAAGAGAAAACAGTCAGTTATGTTCCGTAGTTTTTTACAATACTTTACCTTATCCTTTTATTTTAGCCTAAAAAATATTGGCTTAGCTTGATATTGTTTACTTTCTCATTGGTAAATGTAGACTGTATACTTCAAGATTTAAGTCGACATCGTAGTCTATATTAGAGTGTATAAAAGTGTGTATAAAAGAAGGCATTGGCAGAGGTAAAACCAGGGCATTCACGACTAGTCAAAAACACTAAGTCCCGCATTTTGTGATAGGTGGCAAGCCTATCGCTAATCGGGCATATGTCCGATGCCGGGCAACCTTATTTTGTTTAGAAACTTGAAAATACACATTTTCTAATTTTTGTTGCTCGATGCGGGGAAACCGGAACCTTTACAAGTAAAGTCCGAAGCCGGACCGTTAGACCACACAGACTTTATTCGATGTTTGTTAATAATATGTACGAGTTAAGTTCTTATTTTTTAAGGGATACAGTATATTTTCGCCAAATAAATATTTTTGCGGTAAAAAAGTTAAAGTCGGTTAAAAAGATGGAGTTTGTTAACAATAATGAAAAATTGTTCGCCGCAACCAAACCAAAAACACTCATATTCAGCAAATAAATATTTTTCTCTTTAACATCGAGACTGCATTGAATATGCTCATACTCAACATATTGTATTTTACAAAGTTGTGAGGAAAGAGATGCTGCCTATTAAGTTGCTCTGAGCTAGGTGTTATTTTTCCCAACCTTTGTGTGGAAGACTAAATAAAAGT
>NJDD01000718.1:200051-225124 GCA_002245505.1 Calephelis nemesis | reverse complement strand
CAGGCCAAGTATCTTATATGCTAGGCAGAGTATCCAGTAGAAGTAGCTCTTGATTTAGTTATTTGTAAATTATTTTAATAAATGTCATAGAGATTTTAAATAATCGACAGAACATACAGACATTGTGACCGTTGCTTTAAAATATTGTAAAGGTGATATCTGTCATTTTTTGCATGTCAGATGCCCGTTTCCTATAGTCAAATGACCTTTGTGAGCCGTTACTTAGATTTGCACAAATGTTTAACATTTTTTAGATATCTTACAGATAGACTTAGAGAATACATAAATAAACAAATCGTTTCTTGATATAGGAACCGGGTATAAGCGGTAATTTTGCCGAGTGTAGCATCTTTGTTTCTATCAGATTAGATGTCAAAATACTTTAAAATTTAGACTTACTGAAGTTGCAGTTTTACTTTAATTGTATTGTCGATTTTAATGTATGATCAAACAATAATCATTGTTAACAAGGTCTAGGTAAGAGACGTTTTGCTGTAAAACTGTAAGCAGACAGAATATTTCAGACTTTTGTAAATAGTTGTGTTCTACAGTAAGCGTGGTAAATATTTGACCCCTTGTAATAATATCGAAGTACTGTAAGGGGGTCAGCTATTTGTGGTGCTTATTGTACAATACGACTAACTAGTTTTATGGTAGTCAGCTGGGTTTTTTCACATTGTTTTGTCAAACGTGGTTCATATAAGCGCCTTAAAAGTAACGGATTCATAAATAGATAATAATAACTGGTTCAAATTTAGGAGTCTATATTTGTCGTGTAGTGAAAAGCGTTAGCAATTTTTTGCATTTTTTTGGCTCCATTGGCGAGTCGAATCAAAGTTGAACTCTGTTTCAAAAATGTAACGGACTTGTCTTAAGCAATAATCAACAATCATTAAGAAACAAATTTAAACGTTACCGAATGGAAATAGAGTTCGTTTTGCTTCAGTGTAAACACAATACGCAAAGCTCAGCTTTAAATCTACACCAATTGAAATTGGCCTTAGATAATGTCTAACAATATCATATAACTTATAATAGGATACAGAACAAATGAGTATTTAAATTTCAAATAAGGCCACAATAGATATTACTTGAGGAGTAAACACCACAAATATTTGACTATTTTTAATATTTTCAAGGTATTATAACGGGGTCAGATATTTGCGTTGCTTACTGTATAACAAACTTATATACAAATTAGGATTTAATGTCATATTAACATAGCCACAATCCTAAAATTGAAAATATGGTCTTATTTGAAATTTAAAAACCCCATATACTAAAAACACCACAAACACCCAAATAAATGCCTTGATAAGTTACAAACAAATATATCGTGTTTAGATTCGTTAGTTAAGTTTTCTTAGCCTAACCCTGCAAGTGATATAATATGTGGAGCAGGGTTCACGGCTTCCACTAAGTAACGTGAGTTGCGCGGACTAGACGCCCGTTCGTGTAATGTATATTGGTATAAAAACCGTCACGGTAACCTGCGGGTTACTCTTGCTAAGTTAAAGGTCTCCAACTCGTGGAGATATCACTAAAATAACTATTCTAAAAGACATGTAGGTTCATATTTTCCGTTAGTTTATAATGTATCTTCGATATCGTAAGTTGTAGTAAAACTGTGTATAAATAGTTTAAGTGTATTATTTAGTACACTGAAATTATTACACAATCGTGACTTATGGAGCTCTTTGGTCAGGTCTATGTCCAGCTGTGGACGTCCTCCGGCTGATGATGATGATGAAATAATTTATTTAACTAATGCAACTTTATGGTTCAGCATAAACTGCCGTTGATAGGGACGGTTTACAATTTCACCGGTACTCAAAAACGAACATATTGTGATCGTCGTTTCTATTGACAAATTATAAAATGTTGAAAATTAATAAGTCTTCGACAGTTCACAATCTCGCGAGATAGATTATTAATTATTAGTCTATACTAATATTATAAAGATAAAAGGTTTGATTTTATGTTTGTTTGAAATGAATAGGCTCTGAAAGTACTGGATCAATTTCGATTTTTTTTTCACCTTTAGAAAGCTGCATTATCCCTGAGCGACATAGGCTTTGTTTCATTAAAATCGGTGCAGTATAAACTAAGTTATGCAGGAGAAGCTGCGTGAAACTGCTAATAGTGCTTATAATCTTATATGTAAGCCATTACATATTTGAATTACAAACGGTTGTCTGTTCCGCGCACCAGAGTTACCGAGTGGAAGCCCCTTTAATTCGAAAATATGTCGAACGCAATACAAGTAAACAATACAAGGAAAAATATACTATTATAAACATATTTTAAACATGTTTCATAGGTAATATATACAACGTTGCGATAGCCTGTTGAAACGTATTTGATGCCCGCAAATTTGCACATTTGACTATACAAATAGTCTAAGGTTTACGTAAACTGTGCTTAAATAGACAGGTTATTGAATAAGGGTACCATGAACTATGTAATATTTTTTAAAATTTGTGTAATTTTGATGTAACGTAGTTATTAATTAGACGTTATTTTGGTGAACTAGTGTAATATACGAATGCGAGTAAAGGAATGACAGGTAGCGATTCATTCGCGGTTTAGGACCAATCGACGTCGCGAGACGGTGGAAATATTATTGTGTCTTATTATTTTAAACTTGTACTTTTTGTTGCCTATTGGTTTAATTCGAAAGCCATTTTTAGGGTAAAAAATAGAATGTTTGGTGTATACTTGTATGAAATATGTATTTTATGTTTAACTTATTGTTTGGTGTAGGGATGTGACGATCGCATCGCCCGCTAGTTTAATAATCGAGTAATTTGGATTGCCTACTTACTAGTACTGAGTATCAGTATCTGTCGGAGTATATGGTTGAATCAGCAGCCATTACGTCAGTGCTCTGTTTTGAAAGGGTTAGGTAAGCCGTTAATTTATGCAAGGGACTTAACATCTCGGCTTCTGATTGGCAACGCACCCGTAACATATTTGGTGTTTAGGTAACGTGCATTTTTTAGAAAAATCTATTCGTTTATTTGTTTTTTTTTTATCGTAAATTCAAAATAAATATTTAAAAACGAAGTCATGTTTATGTTATTTTAAAGAAACTACCTGTCTTTCCTTTTTTATCGATTTACAATAAGGGTGTAATTTTTTTTACTACAAATACGCGTAGATGCCGACATTCTAAAGTTATCTTTGTTAATTATAACTTCGTTAAGAAGGAATAAGCACCTGATCATTTTAAAGCTTGTATATTATATTGTTGTGACTACTAGTTGTAGACATTTGACTTGTAAATATTATATTATTTAATAAATAAGAAAACATAATGTATGTGATTTTGATTTTTATGTTTGAAGCATGGGAACTTATTGGCTCTACAAGAATAGTATGGTTAAAAGCTTAAGTCCAATTACAGTACACATACAAAGAAATCTTCACGCCAAGTCCCTTACGGGGTAGACGGAGTATCGAGTGTAAAGTATCATGATTTCGCCACACAGTATTGCCACAATAATATTATCAGTAGGGAAACTAGCTAGACAACAATACGTTATATGGGTAACGTTAGACTGCACCCACAGACAAACTTGCGCATTGACAAGGCTTCTAAGCGGTTTTCGCAGTGCTGTAATAGCATGTGTTGCGTCAAGACGTGTTGTTCTTTGTTTGCGTTAACTTTTAACCTCCTGCGACGCAACTGCAATTCGGTTCAAGTGCTAAATTGAACCTTATTGCAATCGAGCTAACACACGTTTAGGAGGTTACTAACACCGTGACATTTGACTAGGTGGTAGAGTTACGCAGCGACTCGCCCGGATTGGTACCACCGCCTTACCTATTCCTGCCGCCATAACGTTATGACGTGTTCCGGTTCGGAGGGTAAGGTAGCCGGTAAACTTACTTGCTTGAGGCCTAAAATTCCGACCTCAGGTTGGCAACGCACCATTACCACCTTTGGTGTCTAGGCGGCGGGAATTTCTTACCATCAGGAAATCCGTCTGCTTGTTTGCCTTCCAATGTCATAAAAAAATATTAGTTTGTTAATGATATTTCTACAGACTTAATTCATTTACTGACTGAACACAATACAATGTTAATCTGGAGTAGCATTTACAAACCACAAACGTTTGTAAAAAAGTGCTCTCATACGTCATATATATCTATATCTAGTTATTTTCATTGATTTTTTTTGTTTCAGTGGAAAGTAAAAATAACAAGGTTGACAAAATGCGTTAAAGCGTCATACGCTTCTAAAGATATAAATATTTAACGTGACGTTAGAAAGGCAACAGTGACTGTGGTTTCATTTGCAGACTACTAAAACTGCTTGTACAATACCAAATTGTTTGTGTTTGTATCATCGTGCCAAATGATGTTGGTTAGTATGTCTTTTTATGGCTTATAGACTATTTGATCAGTTTAAAACCGTAGACCTTAAGCCTATATTTGTGTTAGCTCATGCGATTCGGAATGACTTCTAGAAAAGTCCGATGAAATTGTAAAAAACCCCGAGGTTAGCAACGTATCGAGTTCCAAACGTTGGGACTTATTAAAAATGTCTTATTCTTAGTCCCAGGGTATTTTTTAAAATTTCTTACAAGTCATTAGTTTTTGAGTTATGAAACTAAAATGGGATGCCTTATTTTGTTCATACAAAGACAGAACAAACTTAATGCTCCTGATGGTAAGAGATAACGGTGACATCAAGACATATCAGAGTCACCCTACCTTTTTTTGTTCTCGTAAAGGAAAATACAATTACGCACGACCGGGTCGTCTGGACTGGCCCGAGTGTGGGACTTGCTGGTGCCAAAATACGTTCCAAAAACCTCGCAGCCGTTTTCACTGTGCAGTGGTAGCTAGATGGTGGGGATGTTTGCGTATTCTTCCACCAAGTGCGCCCTGCGTTGTGCAAGTCTACCGGCTAGCCCAGGCTAGACTATCCTCACCGGAATATGACAATATCATGGCTACAAAAATAGGTAGAAATCAGTGGATCTCTACCCTGTCAAATTGTCACACAGCTATGACAGGTGATAAAGTGTTTGGTACAATAAAATCTACTTACAATAACTGGAAGTGAGTAAAGATTTTTCGTTGTTAAATGCTAATCAAGCCAAATCACACTAAAGTTTTGTTTTAAGATTTTCTCTAGCTAGTTTATATTTGGCCAAATTATATTAAAGATTTGTTGTTAAGACTCTAGCTACTTATTATCGATCCAAATCAAAACAAAGTTTTGTTGTTTTGATATTTTCTAGGTAGTTTTAATTTAGCCAAATCTCATTAGTGTTAAAATTACTGACTCCATATTAGGAGGTTGTCTGTTCATATCACATCGGAGTACCACTAGGAGGTCTTGCCTACTCTAGGTCCATGTTATTTATGAAGGCACTAAAAGTCATTCGCTGCTTTGAATTATGTCGGAGTTACCTCAAAGTTCTGACGAGTATTTAATATAATTTTTCATTCCGAGCTTGATACTTCAGACACAGTAAGAAAGCTAACAAAGGTAAGGCGCCCGCGGTCGTTGCGGTTCCCGTAGCAGCGGTCGTCCGCCCGTAGAATCGTGCGGGCGGCGATTTCCCGCCTCCTGCTCTTTTTTTATTTATTACTATTTGTACTGATTATTTTACCGCTACCGCCGGCTGCGCGATCATCAACCGCCAAATTTGCGGGCGATTATTTTAACCGCGACGGCTGCGGGACCGCAAAAATTACCAGTCTCGTGAGTTTTGAAATAAAATCGCAGAACCGCGACCGCCGCGGGCACGGGTAAAAACCGCTCCATGAGCTCTGTCTCTTAGTAGATTACGACCAATATTAATAATTTAACCAAGATAAGAGATCGTGCTATATTAAATCAGTTGCCAGGTAACCGCTGTTATTTTTCCATAATCAAAAAAAAAATCTTAGTCTCAAATTATAGACTTATGTACAAGTAATCTTTGCAGCAAAACTAGAAAGCATATCTTTATCTATAGATAAGTTATTAATATTGCCCGTAAGACAAATGAAAATTACTCATTGGTTTACAAGTTAGATCGTGATCTAAATAAATAAAGAAAGCCGTGTTAGTTACGCTATATATAACTCAAAATCGGTTGAACCGATCTGGCTAAGAAATTATGGGGAGATGGGATACGTAGGATACTTTTTACCCCGTTCGACTCCGAGAAAACTAGGTAAAACATTTTTTCACACAAATTTAACCGGTGTACTCTTTTAATCTTTTTTTTAACGGCAGACCACAAGTTAAGTATAAAGACATGTACAAGAACGGCAGACTGCCATCTTGATTTGTCATAAATAACTCGGCCCATAGAAAATGTGTACATTTATTACTATTTTAAATATTCACATCCCTGTTTAACAAGAGTTAGGTTCGTTTCTAAACCGAGCCAAATCAAACAATTGTTTAATAAGAGTTCGGTTTAGATTTCTAAACGGACCTCTTGTTAAAAATCTATAATGGGGAGAATTAATCGTAGATTAAAATTGATGGGCATTATGAAAACTGGGGGTTAGATAATCTACGAATTGTATATACGTATGGATAATAGTTCGTTGATTATAGCAACCGGGCGTTATTCAGACAACTTACGCTTTCAAATAGTGTTACGTACACTTTTTATTATCAAATCTACTAATTATCAAAATAGTTTACGATAAATAAATAAAAACAATTTATATCACAAATGTTTATATTTTAAGACATTTATTTATACATCTAAACTAAAATAGTAACTGACAAAATACAAAATAAGTTTTTCAACAGAAAAAGGAATCGTTTATTGTTTAAGTAATAAATTATATATTCTTATAAGTAATAAATCATATAATCTTACGAGTAATAAATTATATAATCTTATGATAGGTAATAAAATGATAGAACGATTCCTTGTAAGATAGAGGAATATTTACATCGGTGCTAGTTTTGGTTTGCCTGCTTAATGGCACATTATATTCGTTTATTATACTTCGTTGTGCAAACAGGAATTGGAAAATTGTACTTAAATATAACATTTGTTACTATATATTTATATTATTTTGTACCTTGACCTATTTAACTCATTTTAAAATTCTAAAAAATCGAAATAAAGCAGATAAACAAGTGTTAGAAGGTACATAATCTGAAATTAGGAAATAATGTCTGCATTATACACCTTTTAGCATTAAAAGATAAATTAGACATTTGTTGAAAGATTATTTACTCATAAAGTTTTATCATTTAGATTGAAATTACATATTTATACTACAATTAATTAATTTTATACTATAATTCGTTTTAACAAACGCACGAACGAACTCTTGACAAGTTACACAAATCGAATCTAAACCAAAAGTAAGCAGATGATACGCTTGCTATTTGCTACCTACTTAGTTATTAACAGCACTTTTATCAAGTGCGGTATACAGTTCGTTTATACATGCGTAAGCCGCAAAAGTTTTTATTTATCTCTTTCATTATATACTTGAAAAAAAAAGTACGTAATTAAACCAAAAATTTTCCTGATTGCTTTTTATTTTACACATAAACTGAAAAAAAACCGCTAATTTCTTTAGACCAAAATGTTAAAAGTTTTTATAACAATGAAGTGGCAATAAAATTAAGTTTTGTAAATTTACTAACTTTAATTACGAACTGTTGTAAATTTACAATCATTTAAGTGCGAGTTTATTAATTCTTTGAAAACATTATTTCAACAATTAAAGAATTATAATTCATAAACTTAAATAATTTACTAACATGTTTTAGAATTTTAACATATACTAATCATGTTTCAATTTTGTATTAGCAACATTAAATTGAAATATTACACTTGGTTGGTTTTGTAAAATAATTGTAGTCTTACTAAAATTTTTGACACTGTTTAAAATAGGTACTTATACAAATTAACACGTGATAGGTATACGTGTGAAAGTATCTTGTTACCAGTTTAATCTAGATTGTAATTTTGCATTTTTAACCTCCAAAACACTTTTGCCATCTTAATAAAAAAATTCTAGTAACACATTAACCTAGTTACAGCAACAGTAAATAAGTCTTTTTAACATGAGAATTTATACTTATACTTAAATAGATAACATTTTGAAAGTAAGTGTAGGGATATTGCGATATTGACAGTAATGTAAAAGAGAAAATTTGTGTTTTTGATATTGATATATCAATCAAGTTTATTTTGCAATATTTCCTCATAAATCACCCAGAAATAAAAGCAAAAACAATGATTAACGTCAATCTAATCTTATAAACTACCTATTGTATGCAAATTCGCAAATAACCGTATAGGTATAAACCTCTAAAATATCTAGTAAAATGCAATATTCATATTTCAAAAGTAACAAAAGAAAAGATCAAGATCAATCATAGTTTTAAGAATAAATGCAATGAGAAGTGCAATTTAAAAATCTACATAAGTTAAGAGTATGTCAAGAGATCGACTGGTATCTTTAATTGACCCAATCGACAAACAATAATTTAAAGCTTACCCAAAATACTACCAAAAGTTACACTTTTGTAACTTGCCTCCAAAATCAACAAGGTCAAAAAAGATTTCGAATAAAGACGTTTAAATCTATATTGCGAAAGATCAACTTATCTACATATTGAGATATATTTAAATACGAATAATAGTAAAAAGACGAGTAGAAGTGTACAATTTATACTTACGATTAACTTGTTAAGACTGTGTCACGAAAACTGCCAGTGCATATAGTTATCTATGTTAAAGTGACCAAATTTAACACTGTAAAAAACTGGCAATACAGAAGCTGATTCTTTTAAATGAAGGCTAGGCATGGAATCTACAAGGTTGTGGAGAGAGAGATTGTGGAGAGAGAGTGTTATATTTTTTTCCATTTAATTATTTCGAAAGTCATCATTATCATTTTTTATTGCTTAACAAAAACCAATTATTGTTTATAACATAGGATAAGAAGTATAAGGAGTTTGCAATCATTAACTGCTTCAATCTGAGTAAAACATTGTTATAATTTAATCTGACCCGTCAGTACATTAGTACTATTGCATATTTTGTGGCGTTAGGTTAGTAAAATATGGCGGTCTCGAAAAACAGAATGAGTAGGTAGGTACCTACGTAATAGTTGCTCTTACTTGGTCATGAACATACACCCTGACTTTTTAATCACCATCCAAATTTTAATATGTTGATCTTAAGTGAAAATAAATACGTGTTTTTTCTTTTAGTATCCCTCAATACTAAAATATTAAGATGACATCGCAAAGTCGTCTACAAAATATTGATGTTTATGGGCAGCGCGCGCTCCGTACCTACGCGCTGAGTGCTCTGACATGCTAGATAGGTAGGTATGCGGAGGTGGTAACGCGCCAAGCGGCCGCAGTTCATTGCTATTTGATAATAATAACAAACAAAGATTAAAATTTTCATAAATTATATATAGATATTATAATTATATATAGATAGTTTATGCCCAGAAAAAATTTGGATGGTGATAAAAAAATCTTGCTGTATATACATACATAGAATAGAAGAAAAAATGTGTTTCAGTGATAATAAATCTAAAAAGGATAATATATAAATACTTTCCACAAGTATCAAGTAAAATATCATTAACTATTTAAAATTTGGAAGTGAATGATACTTAATTATTCACCTAAGCCTACATGTCACGTAGCATTTTTGTAACGAATAGGTACTCGTCTCAATACTAATACAGTAATATTAAAATTTTATTTAAAACCGCAATATTTATTTAGCATAAAAATATAACGTCTTTACTGGCTTTTTCTATTCTTCCAAAAGTAAATTTTTTTCGTCAAAAATATATTGTCATTAAAAAATATTCTTTGCTCGGTAATGAGTCTAAGCTACATCTAACTAAATTTTACTATAGGTACAATTAAAATATTTTTACAAATACAAAATAAATAAACAAATCTTATTTTAATATCTAGGTTTATGGTTGTGGTGGGGACGGTGCGATTGCCAGTCAGGATGCCTCGGTTCACGGTGGTGGTGATGGTGATGATGTCTTCTCTTGTCTCTTGCGTGGGCGGCTGGGTATACGTCTGATACGACCAGCTCAGATCCATCTTTAGGTGCTTCTCTCTCGTTCCTTCTATGGCCGTGTTTCCCACCGGCAGCCTCGTGTAGATCTTCCCATGCTTGTCTGTAGTATCTGTTGAGACCACTTCTCGATTCGGATGACGAGGAGTCCAACGAGGCGACTGTATTGCAATCGGGAGACACGTGGTGTCGATATCTTTTACCGTCGTTGTGTTTCCTGCTGATATACATTTTCAATTAATTATATTACACCAACATGTTATTACACCTAACCTTCCTAAAATAATCAAGCGCAGTAAAACTGTAAATACCGACTTCAAATTCAGTAGGTACTACAACGATATAAATTCTTTTTTCGAAAAATAGAGTCCCATATAAATGTTCAATGGTGAAGTAGACAACATAAACAAAAATCTTCACGTTAATAATGATAAAATTAGTATGGGACCACTTTGACCATGACCTATCTTCATAAAATATCAGTTAGGAATTGGCCGAGTAACGGCGTACAAACATACAGTCGAATTGAGAACCTTCACCTTTTTCGGAGTCTATTAAAAATACTGAACATGTATGACTTAAAATCTTGAAGCCATATGACCTACTAAAAATATAATAAAACATGTTTCGAGCTCACTAAAAAGTACAATATTTAACAAAAACTCTATTTATTGATGTAAAGATCTCAATTATTATTGTCACCATTATAATGTAGCGCTGATATTTAAGCTTGAAAGTAACGCTGAACAATTTTTCTTTCAACTTAATATGTTTGTTTCAGTTTATCAAAATATAAAAGCCAACTCATATTTGAGGGGGAATCGAATATCAAATAATCTTTCGTACCTTTGATCAAAAAGGACTTCAATTAGGAATTATTCTTTGACATTTCTAAATGTCTTCCCCTTTTATCTCTTACTTGTTTTACCATTTACCTTTTTTGCGAGTGCACTTGAAGAAATTGTGTGGTACAAAAATGTATGTGGTACTTTGTGCTATTACGTGCTTGTGTAATAAATAGTATTTAAAGCAATAACATTTTTAAAATGTTCCTGAGCCGTTTTACGTAGTGCCACCATGCTGTAAGCAATACGACCTGTAACATATCCGGAATTCATAATCTGAATAATACCCCTCAATTCCAACGAGAAAATAAAACCGCTAAGCAAGTTTTTGCCGGTGCGAATTTAGCAAGTCTAAATTAGATATAATTATATGTCTTTTTTGTTTTAAAACGTAAAACATACTAACAAATGTTTATATAATTTCGATGAAAATGATTAATTAAATTCAAAAAAGATCCGTATACTTCTAGCACATGTTACCCAATTTAACGACTTCCCCAATAACGGAAACTTCATGACTAATTTTAATACTGAATACGACTAATATTAATATGGACCCTTTTGGAAAGGCGAATTTATATCCATTTAGATATTTTGTAACCTTTTTTAAACGATCGCATATTACAATGTTGATTGGATATGATGGACATAAGAAAGGGAATTTTGTATTACTAATAAAAATATAATTGATTAAAAATTAACTTATTTAATTTTTTATGGCAAAAGAAAGCGAATAAGCATGCGGCTTCGTGATGGTAACAGATTATGGCCTATAGATACCATACATTTGTCAGTATTCTGTGATTGAGGTGTTAGGAATAATGTGCAAGTCTACCGGCTACCCAACCGGCTACCCAGACCGGAGCGTGACCCTTCGTTATGGCAACTGAAATAGGTAAGGCGAAGTATTTCACGCTGCCAATTGCTGCAAAGCACTCAACCTCCAGCGGTCCAGTTGATAATGACATTTTTATTCTTTGCTCGCATCTTAAGAGTGCCAGGAACGATGGCAGAAGGCCTATCCAACACGGGAAAATAATAATTGGTGGGCGATCAGTTCTAATCTGGACAGTTTATATAATATAATTAATGGATACTCGAATGGAGTTGACAAATAGCTATTTCATCTCATATTATGATCTTGCCGGTATACATTATACTGACGGATGTGGCCCGGCCAGCACCCATCCACCGTTGAAAGGGCCTCAAGTGCGGTAGTACTGATATGTCGTGGTCTTTATTTAATTTAAAAGACTTTTGTCGAGTTTTGGCGATGGTGCCAGAAAATATGGTCGAAGTTTTTTTTATAATTATTGAACTTCGTGTTTATATTACATGAAATTAGTCAACTATGGTTGCATTTTGTATAATTTTGTTCAGCACAAATGAAATAATTAGGAAGAAATTAGCGTATCGTGTATTTCCTCGTTGTCACCAAATCTCACTACATGACATACAAAATACTAACGTGAATGCCAAAACCTAAAGAAAGAAAAAAGACTTTTGACTGCGATACGTTAACGTCCATGATCATTCAATGCTGGTGTTCCACAAAATCACGGAGCATGGAAAGCGAGTATCAGATTATGAACTCCGGAATTATGCTGTTGGCCTAAGTATCTTAAAACCAATATAAATAATACTTATAAAATAATAATATAACTTCAGTTGCCTGTGCGGTGCCCGGTGAGCGTGCGGTAGTTGCGATATGTGACAAAATGGCTGACTTTATTTTTTTTAAATTAAGAATGCTAACGTCTACTCCATAGCTTTGGCCTACACCCTTCTTTATTCCCTATTCATTGGTAACTTTTCTCGCTACATACTTTGTAACACCTCAACAAAAAAGGCTCACTTATATATCTGCCTTATTGCTTTATAAGTATAACTAAATATATTATGTATGTGTCTAAGACCAGCTAGTACTTTACTTCCGCTATAATTTTCTTGGTTTGTACATGAACACTTATTTTATTCATTACATTTTTTACTTCACTTGATAATTACAAATAAGGAAAATTGAATTCTCTAATATAATAGCCAGGGATAGACAAAAAAGGCTACTCATAAATGTATACATATGTTCATAAAATACAAATTTAAAATAACAAACGTAAAACTAATTACTTATGTTTACAGCTTCTTCGTAATGCCTAAAGTAGTATTTTATTATAACATGTAGTAACTTATTAGATTTTCGATAAGATAAGTGTTTCTTAGAAGGTTAAATTGTTTGATGGTCTGGTTTTTACTGTTATTATAATGTTTAATTATGACAGCGCGTTTCTTTGGTCGATGAGTTAGCATATGCGCTTAGCTATATACTCTAGAAATAAATACTCAATGGGTTCGATTCCCCGAGGGTTGAGCATTTACGTGATGAACATATTTTTAAGCCTAAGTTTTAATTAAATTGATTACATTATTTACTTTAAACACAAGCCTATGATGAGCATATATTTGGGTTCTCAATTTTTATAATTTGACTAATAATATTAATAATTTATAATTGCCAAATTCTTCTTTCATTTATTTTAGAACTACAATTGACTTATGAACGAATAAGGCCTTATTCTGTGACTTTTTTGCGGTTGTAATTTAATTACTTTGTTACTGTTATTTTTGTTACTGACATGACATTCTAACAAAAAAATGCGAGGCCGTGAAATTTTCTTTTACATATGAAATTAAAATAATTATTCTGTGGAGTATAATTTACAAAAAAAAAATTTTATGTAATTCTTTTTCGTACCAACATACTTTAGCGCACGGTAATGTGCAAATGTTTAGTAGAATTAGGTGTTTATTTATTTTTATTATTACTTTAGTTACCAAGTTTAGGCTGTAAGTTTGATATTTTCTTTTATACTATTTCTTTTTGGGAATGTAATGTAAAAAGTGTTTTACACCTAGCTAGAATAATCTATTTCATCCAAAAAGGTTTATACACCTAAACGAGAACGTATTTAGTCGTTAAGTAATTTTGGGTAATGTTTGTTTGTACTAAAGTTTGTTGAAAAGTTTTTCCCATTTTGAATAAAGCCAGTCAGCCAAGATGTCAGTAGCATGTGGTACCTTAAAATATAAACGCACGGGCTATAACGGGTTGGAGAAGTGTCCCGCGCGGTGTGTGTGTCGGTGTGTGCGGACGAACTCTCGTCTCCCGATCTGTTGGTCCGGGAATGGGAGAGCCAGCAGGGTGTACCACCGAGACGGGAGCTCCCGCACAGCGGCCTTTTGCTTCTTGTGACCACCACTACCAGTTATACATATTCTATACTCTCTATTGTCGGCATTTGGTGGATATCCATTGCAAATTTGATATAAATACACACTTGTACTTTTCCACTTATAATTACTAAATTAACTTAATACTTATTAAGGCCGTTTCTAAACGTTTTAGTCTATCCATTGGATATTTCAGACTGATTTTTTGTTATTCTGATTGAAGAACTTAGTTTTATTTTCTCGAAATCGGTCAAGTATGTGATGAAATATTTAAATAGCAGATGAATAGAAATATAGACATAGTCACGGGCAATGAATAGTAATTTTATGAGCGAACATTTTTCAGTTGTTTGTTGGTATAAAAACTAGTTTTTAAAAGTAAAGGGTATTTATATCAAATGTACATTAGGTACTTCAAGTACCTTAATATGTGGCAACATTGACAAGATAAAAAAACATAAAAAAATCAAAATGTTTTTGTTGCTAAATAGCATCTATATTTTAAGGTACTTGCATACCTTGAGGCACACTCCTAATATTTTATTACGCTGTTTAAAACAAAATCAGGCAATATTTCTTAAATAAATAATAAATGCATACAAATAAAAGATACATATAAAACTATAATAGTCTAAAATGTTTATTTAAGAATGATTTTTCTTCTATTCTGTAATTTGTAATAAGCATAATACTTAATTTAAGTTTGACGTAAGCTGAAAAAAAATCGTCAATCATTTCACTATAAAATGTACGAAATTTCAGAAACAATGAAGTAGTTCTAAAAATGAAGTTTGTAAATTTACGAAGTTTCTTAAATTTGGAACCGTTGTTATAACTTTGCAATTATTCGAGTGAAAAATTATTCATTTTATAAAAAATACAACACAAATATAGGTATTAATTCATAAAGCAAAATTTATTCACATATTTCAGAATATTACACTAATTTCAAATTTTGTATTAGCAATCATTGATTTGTAAATTTACTAACTATTGGAAAACAGTTGTAAATTTACAAATATTTGTGACAGTGGACGCTTATTTCGTTAAGTAATTCGGAACAATGCAAAATATAAAGATAAAAATCGCTGTTCGATAATTTTTTGAGCGAAAGCTTACAACAAACTGTAGGTTGGATTGGTACTTTTGAAGTAGAGAAATATGATTTAAAAATTTAATAAAAACTCACCTTCTAACTAATATTACAATTGTAGTGATGATGGCTATGAGGAACACTAGAGCTCCAAAAGCTCCAAGGGCCACGACGGCACCAATGTTGAGACGAGCACCGACAGTCTCCCGACGGTCACCATCCACAGGCAGTGGAACATTCACTCTTGGAGTTTGTTCAGCTCTAATGTTATTACCACTGCCGATTATCTGGAATTAAAAAAAAAGGTAATTTGTAACTGCTTGCTGGGATGCGTACAACGCCTTTACTTTTCTGATGTCATAGCGTCCGTGTTCGATACTGTCGTGTTCTCTATCTGGTCATAAAATATCGGACAACTATTAAAATTCGGTTGTTGACCAATAAGGAATGAGTAAAGGTTCCTAAGTCATATCCATTTGGAAAACTTTCCTTGGATACTGAATCCACAAAGGCGTAGTACGACGTAAGAAATATCATCAAAATCGCAAAAAAGACCAGTATAGTGAAAAATTAATAAATAACAGGCCTTCATTTAGATTTTAACCCACTTCCAAAAAGGAGGAGGTTATATGAACGACTTTTGTACTTTTTTATGTTTTTTTAATTATTTTTTTAATCGATCTCTGTCATTTCTGAACCGATTTTAAAATTCTTTTTTTTTGGAAGAGTATACTTTTGAAGTGGTCATATTGCCACCAAGTCTGAATCTGACGTTGAAATCCCAAGAAAATCGACTTATGTAAACCTACCCAGGTGATTTACAATGAAGTCGATTTTAACGGTTTTACTACGCTAAAATTATGAAGTATTATTTTTAGTTTATTAGAAAATTATTTTATATGCATTTTTATCCCGTGTCAATCCAGGCTCCTTTGTAGAATAGACCATCTGCCTTCCTGCCAAGCAGCTCGTAAAAGGCGACCACAGGCTTATCGCCACTAACACCGTGTCATCCTACTTGGTGCTAGAGTTTCGCAGTAACTCGCTCAGATTAGTACCACCGCCTTATCTATTCTTGCCGCCATAACGTCAGTGTTTGCCGTTGACATGTTCCGGTCCGAAGGGTAAGGTAGCCGACAAACTCACTTATGCTCGAGGCCTAACATCCCGGTCTCAGATTGGCAACGCTCCATTACCGTCTTGAGTGTTTCTAGGCGGCATGAATTTCTCACCATCAGGAAATCTGTCTGCTTGTTTGCCTTCCAATAGTAATTTTATTCCATTCTAATATACCTGATTTTCCCTTGGATGACTTGCTACTATTATATGTGGTATGTGGCTGGTTGGTGAATCTTGTAAGTCTGCAGCTGTGGTCTTCCTTGGTGGAGGCTTCTCATATGCCTTTGTTGTTGTACGTTCAGTTGTTGTGATCTTCGGGCGACTCCTTCTAGTAGGCTCAACGGATATAAACGGAGTGATGGAGCTTAGTGGCCTCTGAGTTCTAGTTCTTGGAGGTAAGATTAGACGAGGAGTTGTTGGTACAGGGGTTGTTGTTGTTGGCGCAACAGTTGTTGTGGTCGTGGGGGTGGGTGTAGTGAATCTTTCTTCCGCTGTAACAAATAAAACAATAACTTGCTCCACTATTTACGTAAAATGACACACAGCACTCAGAGATGTCAATCATCGTTTAATACAATTAAAATTTTAGATTAAATAGGGTTAAATTTAATCTAAAATTTTAATTGTATTTAATTTAAAAAAAACATTTGTTATCCATCATTTCCTATACAAAATGACTGAATGATAGATTAAGTGTTGATTAACGACTCTGAGTGCGGCTGTAGACAATAGCCTTAAGATCCTTGTAATTTCTCTCTTTATGTGTATCAATATGGTTTTCTTACTATAAAGGGATACGTCTGCTTATTTGTGGCTCTTTAATAAAAAATAGCCGACTCTATGACAATTAGGGTATTGTTTTATAGAAATCAATCATACATATCTCGCTAAATTCAGTTCTTGGTAGACTAGAGAGTATTGAATAAAAACTCAATACCCTTTTCATACAAACACATCGTTTTTTTTGTCAGGTGTATATCAAATTTGTTACAGTATTTATAAATGTATATCATCTTTTACACGCGCAACCGTGTATGTAACTCTTTTGAGGATAACATCGGTTCCTGTTATTTGTAGACATATATACATACCTACATATCTTTACGCCAAGTCCCTTACGTGGTAGGCACAGAGTATCAATTGCTATACCTCACAATCCTGGTATACCTGCCTGGTTTCCTCCACATTTATCACCCTATTTATACAAACAAGCCGGTTTTAAAAACTCATGGCACTACCCTCGGATAGCAAACGAGCTATTTGATCTAACATGTATATTTGTAGAGATACGTATTGAATACTTACGATGGCAATGAGGAATTGGCTTATCCCATAACCCTGTTGCAAGACAAATAAGTATCCTTGACCCGTGAAGTTTGTATCCCTTCAAACAAGAATACTCAGCTACTGCACCGAAGACAGATGCATTGTTGGGAACACTGACATGCCCATTCAGTATTTGAGGCGGGGCTTCACAGTGAACAACTGTAAAAATCCAGTGAAGTTGTAAAATCGCAATGTTAGCGATTCAAAAAAATGTCAGGAATAATTTTTATGATATTGGAAGACAAACATGCAGACGGATTTCCTGATGATAAGAAATTAACGCTACCTAGAGACACCAATGGTGGTAATAGTGCGCTACCGGCTGGAGGCCGGGATGTTAGGACTCGAGCAAAAGAAAATATATCGGCTACCGTATCTTTCGAACCGGGTCACGTTAACGGCGAGCACTGATGTTATGGCGGCAGAAATATTAGGCAAGAATAATATAATTGCGTAGCGTTTTGTTATAGTTAAAACTTTTTTTTTAAATGTAAACTTTTAATTTTTTTTTTATTAATATAAACTTTTAACTAACAACTAAAACAAGATTACTATTGGATTATTTGACCTACGCAGTCAGTCATAACTACGTGGAAAACAGTTGCACAACAAGTTTCCGCAACATCAGTTTGACCGCCTAACGTACACGCCTAACTACATCGACCAACCGCGAGGCTCGGGTTTGATTCCCGACGAGGGCAGGCATTTGTGTGATGAACATTTAGATGTCTGTATTTCCGGGTCTGGGTGTTTATTAAATTTATTCTAGAATATATTTAAGTATTTCTATGTATTAGAATCGTTGACTAACACCCATAACACAAGCAAATAATTTGCTTACTTTGGGGTTAGATTCAATTTGTGTAACTTGTCGAGGGATATTTATTCTTATTATTTATCAGTACTCGCCCTTGTCTTGTTCTTTGGTAGAGAGCAGGGCAAGCCCCCAGCGCTTTCCCTATCATACAAAAAACTACCACTTGTCAAATATTGTAATAATTTAATTTTACATAAACTATTTAGGTTAGGTCTGAGATATTTGTAATTTTAATTTATTTTATTATTATTATTTATTTTAGCAAGTATAATATGCGCGACCCAGAGGTACAACGCGAGGAGCCGTCTTACCCCAGTTAAGAAGTGGCGCCAAAAAAAAATCCAATTTTCATATGAAATTTTAATGGCGCCCCATGTCTTTCTTTAATTAGATATTACATTAGCTACATAGATATTAGATTACACTTGAAACTAATTGAAGTTAACAAAAAGAAATAATTTTAGAGCAGTAGAAACTAATTCAGTGTTGAACATAATATTTTGTATAGTTTATTTATACAACAAAATATCTTTGTTTCGACAGTAAAATATTTTCTTTCTTCGTTTCAAAGTAAAAGCACCGAATAAATAGCTCCGAAAAAAATTACTCTCTACCTTTAAAAGATGTACCTACTATATAATTACTTAGAAAGTCTTTTCTGTGTTATGCATATATATATACAGTAAGTATTATCTTCTCCGTAAAGTTTGTAGTACAAAGAAAGGCAATACTGTATGATACCTTTAAATAGTTTAATGTATGTTATCCTGAAATATGTACTGTACATCTACCTACACTACAGTCTTTCCGGCTTTATCGAGATTTTCATTATTATACAGAGTGGGACTGTATAGTGTATAATACATATTACTGCAAGAAATTTCTCAAGAAGATAATCGTGCCTTTGTAAATTGGATTTTTGTATTAAACTGATATAAGTGTAACATATATTGTTTTTATGATATCGGAACGCAAGCAAGCAGACGAATTTCCTGATGTTAAGAAGACACCAAAGATGGTAATGGTGTATGGCCAACCTTAGGATATTAAGTCTCAAGCTACAGTAAGTTTACCGGCTACCTTACCCTCAGAACACAAAGAGTAAAGAATAAATAATATACTTACTGTCACACCGTGGAGGAGGTCCATTCCACCTTTCATCAATGTCACAGACAAGCTGGGAGCGCCCCACCATTTCATAGCCAGATTCACATACATACTGCACATGAGATAGATATGACACCGAGCCATTCAGCAATTCATAGCCACCGTGAAGGATCTCTGCGGGGTAACCACATTCGATACCTGCAACATATCATAATATTATTATTGTCATATGTTATTAAAAACTTTGGATCCATTTTTTTTACGAAACGCGGACAGAGGAGTATGAAATTTGGCACACTCATAGTTTATATGTAGGAGAGGTGCAGAACGCTTATATTTTTCATTAGTAATGTTTAAAAAGTGCATTGAATCAATAAATAATACATTACACGTACTACCATACATTTGACACACACAAACAAGTTTATTGATAATGATAATTAATCTGTTACGAAGCGAAACGTACGTTGAGTTTTTAGTAGTGTGTGTATTGTTGGTGCTAATAAAACAGTTTAGTGGTGTGCGTTTTGTGGATCTAGATATATTTGGGAGTTTTAGCTTCCGGTAAGTCCAATTCATTCATAGCGCACTATTTTGCCTGTTTTGTCACGCCGTAATACGTACACATTTTTTAGGCGGGAAATTGCAAATTAAATAATTTTATTTGGATTCACCTATGGTGCTATTTTTCGTTGCCAACCAAATGTTTGAATGTTAAACTCTTTAATTTCCCTACCTCTACCTTTAACTTAATTATTTGAACACTTGACCTAAAAAGGTCCAACGTTTATTGACATAAATACGCTTTGAACACTTGGATCAGTTTAAGAATTCTTTTACTTAGTCGATTCTACAGCATAAACGTGGCATAGGCAAAGTATCATCAAAATTGATACAGTATACGAATCTGATAAAACTTGAGAATTTTGTTGTGTCTACATCAGCCAATGTTGGACGAAGATAGATTAATTGTTTAAACACTATGTAACTTCCACGTTTTATGTTTGTCAGTATTCATTTACGCCCCAACTCCTGAACTTGCAATGCGGCTATTTTATAGCTTGGAGAAATATTTAGGCTAATTTTTAACCCCAAGATTTGGGCTGATTTTTAAGGAAAAAATCTTAGGCCTTTTTCAACCCTGTTAAGTAAAATAGGGGCGAAACAACTTTGACGTCTGTGGCATCATAACTCCTAAACACATGGATCATTTCCAATGTGGGATTATCTGTTTTAAAGCTAATATTATTATTGTCTTAAGCTACGAGTACATTACGAATAGATTTTGTAGGGGCTGCAAAACATTAGTTTAATGATTATTCAATCTTTAAAAGGTAGGAGAACAATACTTTAAAACTGTAGCAAAGTTGTAGGCAACATCTGGTATTTATTAGAAAAAAAGGGTGAAAAAAAACCAATTACGTTTGCAAACTGGTGGAAACTCGTCATAGAATCCAGTATCCAAGCAAGTCCGAACTGTGGGTCCCACAAGGAGGTGACCTTCGTCACATGCGTACTCCACACTGGATCCAACATCAAAGCTTTCTGTAGTCATTGTCGAGTTTGGCGGTTGTTCTGGTCTACCACATGCTTTGGGTTCTGCAAATAAATCCACATCTTCAAATCCTAAACTGAACGAACATTAGATACTACACATAAAACAACATGATATGCTGGTAGCAAATATAATTATAAGACAAATAAATAAAAACTTTTTACAAATTCGCATAAAAATATTTTTTATTCGCATAGGCAGTTTACAAGATTCCTTCGCTTTGCAATAAACATTCGCCATTTCGCATTCCTCTAAAAAAACAAACTTACGGTGTTGGCAGATGTAGTTTAACCTCGAATGACAATCAGTGTCTGCCCAGAGCCAGCCCTTACTGCCGTCAAATCTTGCACAGTTTTCAGTTCCACCCGGAGCATTCCAAAACGATACTGTGACGTCATTTCCGTTCACCCACTTCCAATTATTGGCATCCTGAGGGTCGCGAACTGCACCCATCCAATATTGGCTACTGCTATCGCTCCTGTCGAACGTACAAATCTATCAATTATTTTATGAATATATACTGTCTAATATATAGATCACACAAATGAAAGCAAAAGATTTTTCCTTCTCTTTCATTTGCTGCACTTCTGAAAGAGAACGAATGTTCTATCAGCATAATATTCCTATTTAAACACTTATTAAACGAATTTATAAGATACGTCAAAATCGACAGTACAAAATTAAACAAATTATACCAAGTTGTATCCTCTATTCGCTTAGCTACCTTCGCTTATTTTACACAGAAAAAAAACAGTTATTATAAGTATTATCCATCGCAAGCAGTTTGTAAAAGAAAATCATATATTTACTGATTACATTATTTTGAACCACAAAAACAAATTTGTATCCAAATACAAAAAAAAAAACATAACACTGATAAATTGTGTGATTGTGCTAATAGATTACATTTTAAAAAATCTTTAATGCCAGAGCTTATAAAGTTTCCATTGTATATTTGTTTCTATTAAACATCACACAACTTCTTTATTATTATTTTTTATTAAATTAGAAGGCAAACAAGCAGACGGATTTCCTGATGCTAAGAAATTCACGTCGCCTAGAGACACCAAAGGTGGCAATGGTGCATTGCTAACCTGAGGTAATCTTAATCTTAGGCCTAGATCAAAAGTAAGTTTACTAGCTACCTTACCCTCCGAACCGGAACACGTTAACGGTACGGCGCTGACGTTATGGCGGCAGGAATAGGTAAGGCGGTGGCACCAATCCCGACAAGCCGCTGCAAAACTCTTCCACCTAATGGGATGTCACGGTGTTCGTGACGGTAAGCCTATGCTCGCCTTATACGAGCTGCCTGGCAGAAAGGTAGATGGTCTATTCTGCAAAGTAGCCCGCTCCAACATGGGGGATAATACAACCTCAAGAATAGATAAGAAATAGGCGGTGGATGATAGAGGATGTTCAAATGACATAGTTTGCGTGAAATTGGAAGCCATATTGGATTTTATTTAGAGTAGCTAACCATAACTAGACAATTTGTCACAAGACGTGACTGGTTGCTTAGACAAGAGAAACGGAAATGTATTCACATTCGTGAGCGAAGCATTTGTTTTGTTCCACTTCCTAAGGCCCGCCATATATGTTCGGTGTAACTCCGTACAGAAAAATTAGAAACGAAATTGCCGGACTCAGCAAATCCAAACAAATCTATCTTACCACATACTTCTCTATCGCATCTATCTTTTCGTACAAAATTTCATTTCGATTTTTCGAATACCATATAATTTCGTGTATACATAATATTATTTCATTACAAATATTTACAGGAAATTTTGTTATTGGTAGTGACTCTGCTCTTCACAAACAAATTTTAGGTAAATGCTATCTCTTTCTAATAAAACAAAAACAAAAGAAACGCAATATTTTAGACATGTCATACTAATACCTAGACTAAACGTCTGTAGAAATGTCGTGTACAGACTAATCTGACAGCACTAAAAGTGTTTGTCTCTTTCTATTACTTTCGTTGAAAAAGATAACGATAACTTAAACAGTAGTTTCATGAGTGCGCAAAAAATAACCACCACCGTGTAAGATGAATCACAACAATAATATCCACGTGTGAAAATAAAATACAACCGATTATTGGCAACACTAAACAATATAAATACTTATTGTTTGTCCTGTCCCTGTAGGTACATATCTGAGAAAAAGCTTGCATCACTAAAGCTGTGTAACAAATTCACAAAATTACTTCTTAAGATTGTAAACATCAGCACTTAGCAATTCATTTTCTCACACGATATATCAAAAAATATATGAATGTTTTATAATTTATTTGGAATAAGTTCTACATTTTTAGTAGAAGAATGTTCTACTATATAATACTACTATAAAGTTATGTACTATTATACTATACTACTATGAAATATTTGGAATTTAATAGTATCATACAATTAATGTAATAATACATTACGAGTACAGGATAAATATACCTAGTATTTGTATTGGGTGTTGTAGTTGAATAATATAGAGAGAAGAGCTAGCTAGGAGCTAGGAGGCGCAACTAGGGCACCCACGACCGGTCGAAGACACTAAGTCCCACAATGTGATAGGTGGCAAGCCTATCGCCAACCAGGCACATATCCAGTCACGGGCAACGTAATTTTTATTAGAAAACTAGCTGTCCCGGCGAATTTGTTCCGCCCGTTAAGTTTGTTTTAAAAAAATTGTTTTACCCATTTTTCCTGCAATTTTCCCAGTTTCTTTTTACTTAAGAACCTTGTCCTAGCAATAACTAACACAATACAAAAAGAATTAGCCAAATCGGTCCATTAGTTTTGAAGTTATGCGCTTACCAACACATTTAATTATTCATTTTTATATTATATAGATTGATAATACACAATTTCTATTCTAGGCATCGGACCACTAGACCACAGAGGCGATAATATAGGATAGATATTAGACGATATAGGTGTACATCTTAGTTTTATGATGAATGTACCCAACTCACAGTCATACAAATTCCGCCAGAAAGTGAAACACACATATACATATAAAGATATGCAATAAACACATTTACCTAACCTAAAAAAACGCAACCTTTACCCTGTTGTAAAAAAGTCTCTCGTTTAAGAATACGCACAAAAAACAAGGACCCATAACTTACAAAAATACGTAATAAAATGTTTTAACTGATTTCTTAAACTATAATTATAACGGAAAGTTGTTTCAAGTTTTTTAAAAACGCATTTGCCATTTGTAAAAAAAAATTTGCTACTAGCCAAATGTAGTCATTTGTTGATTTATTTGTTGAATCTAAAACACCTGTATTCATATTTCTGTCTATCTTATAGTTCCGAATAGCACCTGAACCATCTTAACATTTTTTTAAATCTTTTACTGGCAGGAAATATAAAGTGATTCTTTGAGTTTTGTCTAAGTATAGGTCGTAGTTATTAAAAATACAACAATGTCGAGTACTGACACAATAGAACTAGAGTAAAAATTGAACAAAAAATCTTCATATTGGTTCCGGATCGTCCACTCTTAACATATCATCTGCCTCTAAACCATGTATAGGGTAAAGGTGAGCATAGGCAAGGCAACTGTTGGTATGGTGCTATGCAACTTGCCCGAGTAAGAATTCTCCTCCTTCTCTATTTCTGCCGCCATGATACCCTCATATTTTAGTCCAGAGGGTTAGACTGAGCTAAAACATGTAACCAGGTTGCGGCACAGCGTCGTTAGAATCAGCAATAGCGTGTTTTTTTTTTATAAAATTGGAAGGCAAACAAGCAGACGGATTTCCTGATGGTGAGAAATTCCCGTCGCCTAGAGACACCAAAGGTGGTAATGGTGCGTTGCCAACCAGAGGCGGGGATGTTAGGCCTCAAGCAAAAGAAAGTTAACCGGCTACCTGACCCTCCGAACCGGAACACGTCATGACGTTATGGCGGCAGGAATAGGTAAGGCGGTG
>NJDD01000718.1:117794-181225 GCA_002245505.1 Calephelis nemesis | reverse complement strand
CTATGTCAGACAGTAAGCGCCTTTAAACACATCTTTTGAAGGACCACAACATGGTATAATATATTATACTAGCTGACCCGGCAAACGTTGTTCTGCTACTTTTTTAATGTCATTTTAATAAAAAAATTTGGAGTGAGTCGGATTTATCACTTAGGGGTATGAAAAGTAGATGTTGGCCGGTTCTCAGACCTACTCAATATTTCATGAGAATAGGTCAACCCGTTCGGAGGAGTACGGGAACGAACATTATAACACGAGAATTTTATGTATAAGATATATTCCAAATGTGCTTTAAGTGAAAGGAATCAGACCTTAAATGTAATTGTATCTTAGTTAAAAGAATGTTCTATGTCGGAAAAGAATGTACTATATTTAAGTTATTTTAAGATTTGGTGCTTGTTTTACATGTATGTACCAGAACGCACAATTTTTTGTTGATTTTTTTCGTGTTATGAGACACGCAAACTCCAAAAATGTTGATCAGTATTTTCATGCTAATATTATAAATGTGAAAGTCAGTTACGCTTTCACGGTTAAATCACTGAACCGATTTTAATCAAATTTGGCATGGACATAGTTGGAAGACGAGGGTTCAAACATAGTTTTTTTCAATCTTTTAAGATGAAAAAACTTAAATCAAAGAATATATATTTACTAGTCTGCTAAACCGCAGGAAAACAACGGGCTACTACGAAATAAGGCTAATATTTTAAATACAATAGTCTGCCTTTCATTCACGTTTACATAAACCGCTGGACCGATTTTAATAAAATAACTCTGTATATCAATGCCTGCCAAAACGCCTGCGTTTGAATTAGGTTTTTTAACTCTGAAAAAACCTAATTCAAACGCAGGCGTTTTTTAAAAAGTCAACCTTAATGGGGAATGAAAGATTTGTATCTTTTCTACGTTGACAGTCGCGAGTAAACAGCTAGTGAGGAACATGTCGACAAAAAATGCATTTATGGACACTTAATAATAAAGTGTGAAATGACATAAAATGACAAATGATGCGTGATTCTTCAGAAGACTCCACCCATAAGGAGAAATGTATCGTGCCCTCCATTTGGGACATCAAGTGCCGTTAACGCGTGGACCGTGACATCTGAATTTGCATGCAATTATCGATATATTAGCATCGAACATCACTCAGTGTTGTCAGACGCCGGTTTTATTAATATGAATTCTAGTTTTATTGGACACGTTTCTCGCAGGAGACATTTTGTATATAACTAATTTCGTGTATAGTTAATATGATAATGTTAACATAATTATACACGAAATAATTAAAAGAACGAAATGTATAATAAGATGTCCCGTTTTTCGGTTGTCAGTCCCGACGATCGATAATAGCGTCGAACATCACTCAGTGTTGTCAGACGCCGGCTTTATTAATTAGAAGTCTAGTTTTATTTGACACGTTTATCGCAAGAGACATTTTGTATATAATTTATTTCGTGTATGGTTAACATGATAATGTTAACATAATTATACAAGAAATAAATAAAAGAACGAAATGTATAATTAGATGTCCCGTTTTTCGGTTGTCGGTCCCGATGATCGATAGTAGCGTCGAACATCACTCAGTGTTGTCAGACGCCGGCTTTATTAATATGAAGTCTAGTTTTATTTTACATTACATTCTGTATATAATTTATTTCGTGTATGGTTAACATGATAATATTAACATAATTATACAAGAAATAAATAAAAGAACGAAATGTATAATCAGATGTCCCGTTTTTCGGTTGTCGGTCCCGGTGATCGATATTAGCGTCGAACATCAGTCAGTGTTGCCAGGCGACGGTTTTATTAATATTTTATGTTTTATTTGACACCTTTCTCGCAGGACACATTTTGTATATAATTTATTTCTTGTATAATTTGACCGCCTCGTTGGTCGAGTAACTAGTGTACACGCCTAACTACACCGACCAACCACGAGGCTCGAGTTCGATTCGTGACGGGGGCAGACATTTGTGTGATAAACATTTAGATGTCTGCGGTTCCAGGTCTGGGTGTTTATCAAATTTATTCTGGTATCTATTTAAGTGTTTATACGTATTAGAATCGTTGACTAGTACCCATAACACAAGCATATAATTTGCTTTCTTTGGGGTTAGATTCAATTTGTGTAACTTGTCCAGGGATATTTATTTATTTTAATTATTATTACTCATAATCACTTTATTTATACACGAAATAAATAAAGGAACAGAATGTATAATCATATGTCCCGTATTTCAGTTGTCGGTCCCCGTGATCCCAAAGATAACTTTGGGATTCAAAACTATCCCGTTCTTTCAGAGAGCGCAAAAAATGGCTTCAGCTTGAATAAATAAAGTTATCGTGTGTTTGTAATATTAAAATAACTATTAAAATTACTGTATTCATGTGAACGGTAATACGGTACACATATCAAAATGTTTTTGTTTTATTTTTATAAGTCTGTCTCTACCGCCTATCTCTGAAACGGCTGGACAGATGTTGACGGGACTTTCACTAACAGGTAGCTGATGTAATAAGGAAAAACTCGTATTTTTTTTATTTTAAGATATTTTTGTTGCAACTAAATCTAAACATTTGTACAAGTAAATAAAATCAGAGTGTCTGTAATTTTAAAATTACCATTTCATACTTCATGCATATAGTGCTTATACCTATTTTTAACCATTTTTGTCTGTCTGTATGTTTGTTTGCTACGGCTGTAATCTCTGATGCAGATGTTAATGGCACTTTCACTGGCAGATAGTTCATGTAATAAATAGTAACTTATGTTACTTTTATGGAGATTGTTTGTTAATTTCGAATGAAGTCGCGAGCACAGCTAATAACTAAATAAGTCAAATAACTTTCCAAAATTTCACGCGTAATTCGCAGCAAAGTCGCAGGCACAGCTAGTTTCCTATAATAATCTTAGTAAGCAGTATTTGCAGTGCAAATGTTACGTGCTATATATGTAATGTAAACTTACACAAAATAATTTGCCAGATTAAATGAATATATTATCTGTATTACGGTATGTATACACGCTCATTTAACCTGCTAATTGTTGAAAAAAATGTTCACCTCAGATGTTCCGGTTTGAGGCGAAAAAAATGGTCACATTGCATGTAATACGCGCCGTGTACTTCAAGTTGATAAGCAGCCATTTACAAAAAAAAGTTTATTTTTATTTTTTTCAAAAAAAAAAAGTGTTTTCACGCCCATATCCCCGAAGAGGTAGGCAGAGGTACAACCAAGGTACCCACGACTAGCCGAAGACACTAAGTCCCACAATGTGATAGGTGGCAAGCCTATCGCCAACCGGGCACATTTCCAATCCCGAACAACATTTTGTAATTGGAAAAATCAAATTTCCTTTTTGTTGGCCGACCCGGGATTCTAACCCGGGCCTCCATGCAGTCAAGTCCAACACACGGACCGCTAGACACAGAGGCGATTAAATACTTTGAGTATTTTGACCCGGAAACTAAACCTGGTCCTTCATGTAGTCAACGCCAACAACGGACTATTAGACTTCAGAGGGTATATATAATTTATTATTTAAGTTAAGTTATTGTCATCGATAGATACCCAAGTAAGTATAAGTAAGTATAAGTCGATGCCTAACAATAAATAATAATAATATTTTTAAATCGCTTTCAAGCAAGTAGTCAAATCAAGTTAATAACTACATAAGAACTTTGTGGTTGTAAAGTTTAATAAAAAATGTTGTTTTTCTTTTTTTATTTCTTTTTTGAGAGTTGATTTTTGGTGGTGTTTTTTAAATTTGCCAATAAGCTGTTCCGTAAAAGGCACTTAGTTTTTATACAAGTCGTAATATAAGTATTTATGACGTCAAACAGTAACTCATTAAAGGTACATATTAAAGATTTTTGAGGAAATATACGCAACTTAAGATAGCTAGATATTCACTAGAAACAAAGTTTATTGAAGGTTGATTTTAAAGAAAGAAAGAAAAGAAAAGAAAGAAAATATATTTGTTTGCGGAATATGCGTGTTGAAGTTGTTACAAAATTATTTAAGCTTTCCAACATATTCTACCACATTGTGGTGTGTGTAATAATTTAATATTTTTATAAATTATATATTTTATATATTTATTTTTATATACACAATGTTTTAATATTCATACGACAAATAGTTTTATTCTTATTACAATTTGAATTTTAACTTACAAATAACTTTAAAATGTTAATAGATTTAACCCTGTCTACCGTAAACTACCACCGTTCCCAAACCTAGCCAGTTTAATTGTTGAAAGCAAAAATTGAAATTTTCCGGCTGAAATAACTCAAATTTTTTTGGAATTTTTCATAAAATACTTTTAAAAATACCGTTTCCTAAACTCTATGAGTAAATCGACCCTTAAATTAATAATAATAACTCAATAAATCTTTTGAGATTTACTTCCCACTTCTTATTAATAAACGCGAACTAACTAGAAGTAAAATTACATTAATATTATAATCTGTATCACATTTTAATGAAGTAATAATACCAAGTTAAACCTAGAAGCACTTTTATAATAAGAAGGCCAGTGTTTATTAATAAGAAGGTCAGAGCATATCCCAATATATATAAACGAAGTTTATAAACTTAAACTGACAATAAAATATTTATTTATTTGGTTTAAAAGTATGCTCAAACCCCTTTGAGTAAAAGCGACCAACAGCATAGAGTCAATTTTATTTTAGAGGGTCTGCAGAATAAATCCAAATCAAAACTGTTAAATTTTGCCGAATTTCGTTTCTACCAACTGGGCTATACGTATTATACTCGTAAGTAACGCCTCGTTACTTAGTCTAACTACAAATAGCTATACTTGCGTATTATGGTACGTTGATTATAGGATATGTGCAAAGTCGCAAATAACAGTGACTATTTGCTTTCAGAAAACTAATATAGAGATCGAAAGTAAAATAAGCAGAGCAAAACGACAAAATGGCCCAAAATTCACGGCTAATATTACGTTGAACGTATCGACATAGTTTTGTCGCAGTTCTTACATTCAAATTAAGAGAAATAATGAATGTGAATGAATAGTGAAATGCTAACATTTTTTTCATAGTAGTTACGAGTATAATGTAAGCAGACGGATTATTATTTTATTATAAATTATTTCACTTACAGCTAGTTATATATTTCGCAAAAAAAAATTGTGTGTGTACTTATGTACACGCGTTAGAAGTTATACTTCTTCGGCGTAATAAGATAAAAATCTTTTTAAAAATTTTATCTTTTGCTTTTTACATTTGTAGACAAAACGACACTAACCATTGAGAAAAGGTATTTAATACATTAAAAGTTTTATTATAATGCGTTATTTAGTTAAATAAAGTTTATTTAATATTTAATAAAAACTAAAATGTTATCTATAGCTAGCTTCATCATGTTGGTTTTTCGTGACGGTGTGCGCGCGCATCGTAAAAATTTACCCTACACATACATACAGGTAGTCTATTCTGCAAAGGAGCCCGGACCAACACAGGGGAATATAAAACAGAGACATTTTTTTTTATGTCATTGGAAGGCAAACAAGCAGACGGATTTCCTGATGATAAAAAATTCACGCCGCCTAGAGACACCAAAGGTGGTAATGGTGCGTTGCCAACCTAAGGTTGTAATGTTAGCCCTCGAGCAAAAGTAAGTTTACCGGCTACCTTACCCTCCAAACCGGAACACGTCATGTCATTATGGCGTCAGGAACAGGTATGGCGGTGGTACCAATCCGGGCGAGTCACTGCGAAACTCTACCACCTAGTATACACATACCACATAGATATGAATGTATCACTAGAAAAAATTACAAAAAATATTTCAATTTCTAGAAATGAGGAGAACTTATTTATTACTGATAATTATTGAAATGCAAAAGTATGCGATAATTCAAAATAATACTCTGAATATTATGCGAATGACGATAACTTTAATATATTATTATGAACTTTATGAATAAGCGCTTTTTTTTAGATTTTTTTTATTCGTTGTCTTTCATTATGTTGGTATCATGTATTATTGTCGCCTATGTGGTCTAGCGGTCCAGATCTTGGACTTGACTTCTTTTCAGGTTCGAATACCGGGAATCGGGCAACAAAAAAGAAAATTTTTTTCTTCCAATTTTCTAATATGAAAATGTTGCTCGGGATTGGATATGTGCCAGGTTTGCGATAGGATTGCCACCTGTCACGTTCTGAGACTCTTAGTGTCTTCGGCTAGTCGTGGGTAACCTGGTTGTACCTCTGCCTACCCCCTAGGGTATATAGGCGTGAAAATACTCTACTCTCTACTCTATCATCTATTAAGGCTACGTATATGGTCAAAGAGATATGCCGACCACGGAAGAGGTTCCAGTACAGCTAATTTTACAATAAAAAACAACGTTGCCCGGGATTGAATATGTGCCCGGTTGCGCTCTATTACATTGTGAGAATGTCTTTGAATAGTCGTGGGTGCACTAGTTATACCTCTACTAATGTGTGAAGACACTTTTTTATAATAATCTTCGTTCAAATAACACTACATTGCCGATAATGTCTTATATTTCTTCCTGATTGGATATGTGCCAGGTTTGCGATAGGATTGCCACCTGTCACGTTCTGAGACTCTTAGTGTCTTCGGCTAGTCGTGGGTAACCTGGTTGTACCTCTGCCTACCCCCTAGGGTATATAGGCGTGAAAATACTCTACTCTCTACTCTATCATCTATTAAGGCTACGTATATGGTCAAAGAGATATGCCGACCACGGAAGAGGTTCCAGTACAGCTTCTGATAAGCATAAGTGTTTCAGCAATTAATACCATAGCTTATCTTTTCCTGCCATCATAAGGTCAGAGCTATTCCCGCCTTCGTTGGTATCCCGATCATAAAGCAACAGGGTACCAATAACATCTATGGTGTTTATAAGCGATGGTTATCACAAGTCCGGATCGCCCGATTGATGCCTTTACACAAAAGATACGAAAAAGACTTTTAGTTTTTATAATTTTTGCGTTTGTGGTCTAGTGATCCGATACTGTCCCTGTTTCGTATTCCGAGCAACAAAAACATTTTTTTTTCATTCTTCTATAGTAAGAATAAATACCCATTTCGCGTGATCTTCACATCAAGCTTGAATGGATGGACACAATTTATCTAATTATTTTTTTGTGCTGTAAGTAATCATCAGGAGAAGGTTCTTATGAAAAGAAAAAAACGGGAAAATGCAGAAAAAATGGGCAAAACAATGCTTTAATCCTTACAAACTGTTAATATCAAGCTATACAAAGTTGCCTGGCTTGCTAATTTTACAATAAAAAACAACGTTGCCCGGGATTGAATATGTGCCCGGTTGCGCTCTATTACATTGTGAGAATGTCTTTGAATAGTCGTGGGTGCACTAGTTATACCTCTACTAATGTGTGAAGACACTTTTTTATAATAATCTTCGTTCAAATAACACTACATTGCCGATAATGTCTTATATTTCTTCCTGATAGATTTGTAATCGCAAAAGAATTTTTCAAATCGGTTTACAAATTACTCTTTGCAATAATGATGTATAATAATCATTTCAATTTCGTTTACACCTGACAAGATCCATGATAGATAGAGAAGACGACAAACTGGGTCAGCGCTCAGAATACACTTACGTTGTTAGAGTATATTCTTTGATAGAGCTTGCGCCTGATATACAACCGTTGTATGGTAGTACTCGATTATAACATATGACACTTTGGCAATCATTACTATGTAGTAAGTATTTGCTTACAATTTTTAACAATGTGTATTATCATTCTGTGGGCGATATGAAAGTTTATTTGCCATCTCAAAGATAATAAAAACACCAAAATATTAAAGCAAAGCCGAGAATTGTTGTTTGTTGTAAAATGTACGTGTTTGTTAATAAGAGCATTAACTCATAATTGACGTTTCTTTTACATTTTTCTCATACTTTTAAATAAAAAAATGCTCAAATATTTAATTTTAATTTTAAGCCTTTTAAGAAGTTGTTCTTAATTTTTGTAAAAAAATATGAAAAAGTGTATTGTGATACACTTTCATTTCCATGTATCATGTGTAATAATGAGATATACGTATATGTTACATTTTTCTATCTAAGATTACACACATAAGAGATAAAAAGCTATCAATTTTATCCGCATAATGGTTTTGCTTTCGATAATCGTTTTTGACCATACCATAAAGAGAATACGTTACTTAATTTTAAACAAATTACATTCTAATTCTCTGCTACACCTGTTATTGCGGATGATACAAGAATTAACATCCAATTGGTAATATTATTTTTTGTATACGAATGTACCCAATCTATCTTAATATGCGCTCTGTGTTAAAAAAATGATTAAAAGCGCGGCATTTCTGTTTTCTATGTAGTTATAAATGACTTATAACATTAATTGAAATTATTGTGAATGTGTAGGGTTATAACTTATTTTACTTGCAATTTAACTAATTAAAAATGATAAAGTGTATCTGTCAATCTGTTGCGATTTCACGGCTAAATCAAGGACCGATTTTGATGAAATTTGTTATATGCATATAATTAAAAAAAGGAATTTAAAAATAGGCTGCAATTTTTAAATTTATCTTTAGGTGTCTGTAATGGAGGATGAAAGTTTAAGTGAAATAGTTAGTTTTTAGTAAAATTATCTCCTCTATGTAGCGATCTGCTGTTGGAACTTGGACCTAATGAAGTGTTCTGGGGTTCGAACCCGGGTCGGCGGACACAAAGAAAACGTAGATTTTCAATTTTCTTATAAAAATTACGTTACCCGGGATGCATCCGAATAGCGATAGGTTTTTCACTGTATGTGTGTGTGTGTGTGTGTGTGTGGGACTTAGTGTCTTCAGCTAATCATGGGTGCCCTGGTTGTATCACTGCCCACCCCTTAGTTCTAATAAAAGTACTATTAGGTATTAATACAAAATAAGTTCAGCTTCATTCGCAACAATACAGACATACACACACACACTGATATAAGTGCACACACATACCACTAAACCTAAACCACATAACTAAGTGCACATACATACCTATAAATACGCACACACACATCTCCGACCAACGAAAATAGTGTGATTATACGTCGTAATGACTAATGAGTATTTGAAAAGATATGATAGCGCAAAGTAAAAGTAATACAATAAATACGTAATGAAATGAATGGCATCCCTACGTATAGTAACGGAGTGTGTAAGTGTGCCAAGTGTTTAACGGTGACGATGCGACCCGACCCGTTCCGCCGCACCTATGTCATCGATTCTCAACCTTCTAGCTTCAGATTTACATCTCCCATATATAAAAAGAAAGTTAAATATGTCCAAGAACTCTACAATTAACGATACTATGTTAATACATTACGTATACGAGGTAACTTCTGCGACATCCGCAAATACGAGAAGCTAAGCGCTGTAATAATAAAAAAGTTCACTTCAATTTTTACTCATAACAAAAAACGTTATTTAAAGACCTTTAGTCGGATCTTGATTAAATTTAAATGGTAGAAAACCATTTGTCGGATCTTGATCAAGCTTATGTATTCGAAAACCTTTTAGTGGATCTTGATCAATTGATATGAAAAAAAAAATTACACAAGATGACACAATACCCCAAATAAAATATTTGTACTTTAAATTCTATTTTGCAATGTAATGATAAAAAATATGTTTTTCCCATTTTTGATAAAGCTGTAAATGACAGAACTCACTGAGCGATATTAAAAATAAAAATATTTTTATTTCACGTTAACCTACAAGAGCCACTTGTGACGCGTCTATATAATACTAAATCTAGCACCGGATCGGAACACGGCCTCAGACTAAGAATTAAATTATATAAGATAGCCTTTTATTTAGACGATTCACAAAAATTTTACAATTAAGTTAGTTCTCCAGTGACAATTTTGTAGCACATAAGTTGATTAAATAAATATTACCATTATTATTTTATACATTACACTTGATAGATAAATGAATTGAGATATTATTAGTATTCAATGTTACTTGAACAAAAAAAAATGTAGGACTTTTCACGTGTTTTTTTTTACAATACTAACCAATTTGTCCTCTGTTAAGTTAAGAAGGAACTGAAGCCCTCCCGCAATGCTTAATTTATTACAATGAGTATTAATTAATTCATGTTTTAAATTTACAATGCTTATACTATTTACTATTTATCAATTTAAACACACTAAATGGTTTTGATTTGTGTAATCCGTGTCAAAGCAGAGGTCCTGACCTTAGAGAAAGTATCAACCCACGTTTTAAAGGATATCGGCAAATGTCTGAGAAAATTTGCACGGGATTATTAGGTCGTGTCTACACTTGTATGGAAAGAGAATTTCATCGTAGGGTTGCGTTAAAATAAACGATAAAAAAATTGTGTGTGTACTTATGTACACGCGTTAGAAGTTATACTTCTTCGGCGTAATAAGATAAAAATCTTTTTAAAAATTTTATCTTTTGCCTTATTTTACATTGTAGACAAAATACACTAACCATAGAAAAAAGGTATTGAATACATTAAAAGCTTTATTATAATGTTTATTATAACTAAAATGTTATCAAAAGCTAACTTCATCATGTCGGTTTTTCGTGACGGTGTGCGCGCGCATCGTAAAAATTTACCCTCATCATTTTTTCCTAACGCGCCAGAAGAAGTATAACTTCAATAATTAACAATAAACCAAAATATAACAACTAATATTTTTTTTTGTATTCATTAGAGGTCTCACAATTTCATTATAATTATAACCCTTATTATGAGCGCTGTTTTATAAGATACAAACATTCTACGTTTATGAAAATCACTATTTTTCTATTTTTCTTAAAATTCCAGCAACAGGTGCAGACTTGGTCGCAATGAGAGATTAAAATAGATACAGAAATGTTAGAGAAATCGATTAAGACATAAAAATATGTAGGAGTCGAACATAAAACCTCCTTCTTTTTTAGACGTCAATTAAATAAACTTAAACATGTAGTAAAGTTATAACGAAGCCCCCTGTTATAACGAATCTATGGTCTCGGAAAAGGTTTAAAAAAAGTATCTTCACGCCCATATCCCCGAAGAGGTAAGCAAAGGCACAACCAGGGCATCCACAACTATCCGAAGACACTAAGTCCCACAATGTGATAGGTGGCAAGCCTATCGCCAACCGGGTACATATCCAATCCCGTCCAACATATTATTTATTAGAAAATAGGAAAGGCCCATTTTCTTATTGTTGCCCGACCCGGGATTCGAACCCGGGACCTCATGCATTCAAGTCCGACACCTGGACCGCTAGACCACAGAGGCGATAAAGCCTCCTGTTACTATAACTAATCTCTGGTCTCAGAAAAGGTTTAAAGACAGTCAAAACATACTTTATGGTTAGCCGTCAGTTATTTCGTAATTTTAACGTGAAATGGAAATTCTGAGACACTATGGAACAAGTAAAGCAAGTTTAAGTGTAATTCGGAGTCGTATATTTTTTATGTGAGGTCAGCGAACAATCACACTGATCTCTTGATGGTAAGAGATAACCGTGGCCTAAGACAGTATAGATGTTACAGATGCGTCGCTGTCTTGTGGCCGGGACGTTAGCTCTATTGTAGAAGTATCGGCTACCCTATTCCCCATTAAATAGTTGGATTCGGGTTTTGACGTTTTTAATTTTTTTTATATTTCCCACGGTATAGCAAATAACTTTAACACTTAGGCGTGGCCGCCGAAATTAACTAGTGTTTTTGAAACAACTAGCCGACCCGGTGAACTTCGTATAGCTAACACTAACAGTTAGAGCCCTCTGGTAATAAATAACACAATAAAAAAGAATTAGCAAAATGATTATCTATATAAATAAAAATCAATTGCTGTTCGTTAGTCTCGCTAAAACTCGAGAACGGCTGAACCGATTTCGCTAATTTTGGTTTTGAATTATTTGTTCAAGTCCAGGGAAAGTTTAAAAGTTAAGAAAAAGGAAAAAACTTGCGAGAAAACTAAGAAAAACAACATTTTACTTTTTCCCATACAAACTGAACGGGTGGAACGTATATTTATATTTTTGTATATTTACTTACTAGCCGACCCAGCAAACTTCGTATCGCTTGACATTAACAGTTAGATAACATTTGATACTCCGATCGCAGCGCAGTCTGCCGGATCCATTGTAAAACGTTCCAAAATCAACGACTACTTACGAATAAAAAAATAATTAGAACAATCCTCCTTCAATACACACAATTTTTTTTATCAAAATCACTCCAGTCGCTTAGGAGTTCAGTGACATACACACGCACACAACAAATATTTATTATAAGGATAAAATTAATAGGCCATCAAATAAATGACAGTCAGGTACTAAATAGGAAAACTACTTCTGCGTTCTACTAAATAGGTCAACAAAGGACAATGGTCTTTCGAAAAGGTTGACGAAAAGATGAATCATCTGGGTTATACTGCAGCAGCATATTAATTAGCACTTCGCGACGAATACCTCAGTGCTTTGACATTTTGCCAACAAGTGGATGATGACCTCTTTATCGAATATACAAGCCTAGTACCGCAGACCGAGGCTAAGGTTCGGCCACAGATAGACCCAGTCCTGAGGAGTTACTCTTATTAGGGCCAATTGCACGTTCTCGGGTTAACTATTTAACTCTCAGTTAGTTTCTAACTAAGATTAAATCTCTTTATATTTCACAGTATAACTGAGTATTAATTTAAAATAGGGACGTGCAAGTGGCCCTATTTCAGTAATACTAATTATTAACGGATAAAGACAACCTTACAACGTATGCTATAAAGTTGCTTTTCATGTGGACATCTAGCAACATGGAAATAATACTGTTCTAAGCGTTCATGGTTGGGCCCCTTAACTTCTTTGAGGAATATGGATTATATGCTTGTTAGCAACTCCTAGACGAATATCGCTTCCTTTTTTACTAACACCGTTTAATAAAATTAATACATATTAACCATTCGGAGTTTGTAATTTCTAAAAAATCAACTTTTATATTTTATTTATTTTATTTTATTTATATGGCTTACCAACGTTTAAGTACAATAATAAAATATATTTTAACATGCATAATAACTTAAGCTACTTAATTGTATTAAACATTTACAGGTAAACACCGCGTTTATAGATATAGTATTGCTCTAGATATGATATTATTAAGAAAACTACTTTTACAAAAACAATATTTTTCGTTATATAATAATATAAATAAAAAAAAAGTATAATAGATGAATATTGTTCGGACAGTAATATTTGTCAAAAAATCCGGGTTGCACTCCGGGAGTGCCAGCAAAAGTGAAAACTTGAATATCAACGTTGTGCAGTTTTGATATTTTGGAATGGTTAGGGAATAATTTTGCACGATTTGCTTTAATTATCAGTATGAAAGTATTATAATTCATGTGGTATAACACAATATTCATTTATTGCGTTATCTTACACAAACATGACAACACGAACATTCGCGCAAACGCCCTGCGCCGTCTTACGAAATTTCAGTTCAAGTATCCTGACGCGAGTTGTTTTTATCCATTCCAAAAAATTGCGCAACGCCGCTAAAGATGTTTTCACTTCAAAAACATTTATAAAAATAACATTAGATGAATAATATTCGAGTCCATTGTATCGATAACTACAATTTCCTTTCATAATCGAAGTAGATAATGCATTAACAGGTAAGGGCGAATACCTGCGCCAACTTTCCGACCAGAGAGAGCCGTGGGAGTACGCCACAATGAGTCTTCCGCTTTTTCGACTTCAT
The DNA here is from genome assembly GCA_002245505.1 of Calephelis nemesis. Lineage (NCBI taxonomy): Eukaryota > Metazoa > Arthropoda > Insecta > Lepidoptera > Riodinidae > Calephelis > Calephelis nemesis. The sequence continues at coordinate 167,455 of NJDD01000718.1, read as the reverse complement.
TCACAACTCATGTGAAGTGATTTCTCGACGAAGAAAGTAAAAGTGGGTCAGTAGAAGCAACGATTTCGTGCGGAAACTCCACAAGCACGCTGTCATTATCAAGGTGTGTTGAGTAATACGTAATAATGTTTCAATTTTAAATCAATTACCACTTAAAAGTTTTCTTTAATTAATAGCTTTGATATTTCATTTTCTAAACCGGTAAAACAAGATGGTGAATAAAGCTTTCTCCTATTTTTGGCATTGATTATCGCCTCTGCTTCAAGCGGTCCTGATATTGGACTTGACTTCATGAGGTCCCGGGTTCGATTTCAGGTTTGAGCACCAAAAAAGAAAATGTGTTTTTTCCAATTTCCTATTAAAAAAATGTTGCCCGGGATTGGATGTGTGCCCGGTTGGCGATATGCTTGCAACCTATCAAATTGTGGGACCTAGTATCTTCGGCTAATCGTGGGTGCTCTGGTTGTGCCTCTACCTACCTCTTTAGGGATATGGGCGTGAAGATATATTGAGTAAAATTAGTCAATTTTCAGCTAGTCTTCTTATATGTAAAAATCAATTCCTGTTGGCTAGTCTCGCTATAACTCGAGAACAGCTGTACCGATTTGGCGAATTTCATTTTAGATTTATATATCCAGGGAAGGTTTAAAAGATAAGAAAAAAAGGAAAAGCTCCGAGGAAACTAGGATAACTAATATTTTTTTCTAATATAAAAAATATTTCCCCATTACAATCTTTTATGAGTTGATTTATAAAAAAATATTGAACTAGGGATTCCACATGCATATTAAATTTTATATTAATTAGTCTAGTGGTTTAGCCTCGAAAGTGTAACACAAAGACAGATAAATGGATATAGCAATAGATCACAATGATAATAAATCCTAAGCAATGTTTATATATTGGATTTATACCAATTGTTCAAGTTAATAAAATATATAATACTAGGTGTTCCGGTGAACTTAGTTCCGCCCGTTCAGTTTGTATGGGAAAAATTAAAATGTCGTTTTTCCAAGTTTCCTCGCTGTTGTAAGGGATAAAATGTACCCCGTGTCATGATCCCGGTTCTAAGCCACTTCCCCATCAATTTTCAGCCTAATGGGTTTACCTATCACGACTTTCAGATGATTCATCTTTCATATTTTTTTTTATTTTTATTGTTTTTAAGGCGTATTCTGCTATTCGAGACGGAGACAAATCCAAAGAATTAAACACCATGAAAATTGATCCAGCAGACTTCGAGTTATAAGTGTTGTACCAAACCCGACTCTGTTTTATGTACATAGATTATGCTTTCAAGTATAATCTAGATGAAATAAGGAGAGAATAAAAAAACCTTATCACCTACAAGACTGCGGATCTAATTCATTTGAGATAAACATAATAACAGAACTTTTTATACTTTTCATAACTATATTAAATAATAAATATCCCAGGACAAGTCACACAAATTGAATCTAACTCCAAAGTAAGCAAATTACGTACGTACGTAAAATAATATGCTTGTGTTATGGGTGTTAGTCAACGATTCTAATACATAGAAATACTGAAATAGATACCTGAATAATTTTAATAAACACCGTGACCGGAAAGGCAGACATCTAAATGTTCATCACACAAATGCCTGTTTCCGTCGGGAATCGAACCCGAGCCTTGCGGTTGATCGGTGTAGTTAGGCGTGTACACTAGCCACTCGACCAACGAGGCGGTCAACTACTCGTATTTTTGTAATAAAAAGCCCAATTTTTCATCTAACATGACACTACTTTCTGTAAACTTTAAGTACCGGATACATAACGTAGATAAATTAGTCAGCGTTGAACTTCCAGTACTTTCTTCGATAACTTGTTTGTCTTGTATAATAAGATCTAACTTCTTACATAACTACTGCGACAGCTGGTAACTTTCTACTAGATTCTAAAGTATCTTCACGCTTGTATCCCAAAGGCAGACGTGAAACCAGAGCACTCACGACTAGCCGAAAACATTAAGTCATGAAATGCAAACCAATCGCTAACAGGGCATAATCCAATCGCAGGTAGTGTCCTGGCCTGCCTTTGGAATCGAACCTGAGACCTTATAAAATTTTGCCCAACTCCAGACCGTTAGAACGTAGAGACGATAACGGTGATAGAGACAAAGGATTAGATTTACCAAAGTAAAAGTAAAAGCCAAGTTACGAAAGCGAAGCTGCATGAAACTGCTAGTTGTATATAATTTGGAAAAGAAAAAATATTACATATAGATTGCTATAACATTCAAAGTATTTTTAACATGTTTTCTGAATGTCTTGTGTCTTTGAAGAAGTAGAAACTTGCAAAACTTACCACAGAAGGGTATTCCATCAGGTGTCCATTTTCCGTTGGTATCACATAATCTTCTGGAAGGTCCAAGAAGTTCAAACCCTCGTTCACAGGCATATGTGGCTACTGTTCCTTCAGTCATACTTTCATCCGAGAAAGAAACTCGAGAGTGTGCTGGTGCACCCGGAAATCGACATCTCGCTGTTATATAGACCACTGAAAAAAAGGATAACATTATTCAGAACCATTGCTAATAATTATAAACATATTATCCTAAAACAAAAAAATAATGAACCCTCTCCGAAACACGTAAAGTAACATACGACCATCTTGATCAGGTGAGCTTTTAAACAAATATCCGCATCGAGATCAATCATCGAAAGAATAAAAATTAGGTAATCGATAAATTTATTTGTTTTTTTAAAGATAATAGAGAGAGAGCGTTAATGGCGATACTGTATAGAAAATACCAAAACTTTCCGAACAGTCTGGCCGAGATGATAAGCCTCCTACTAAGTTTAACGCAAATTATAACACGATAATGGCAAACACTAACAACTAGCGGCAGGTGCTGGTAAATTGATAGAATAAATTATATTCTATTTCTGTAAACACCGAAGTTGAACTCAATCAATAAATAAAAGTCTTAGAAGTATTAAACTTTGTACTAAGCCAACTGAAAGTCATAGATAAATGTTTGATATTTTTTTAGTCTGTGCTTTTTTCTGTATTTGCAAATAAAAATATTGATTGTCACTTAAATTTGGATCAAATTTGGATTACGCTTTTTACGCTTTTCTGTGTTGATTTCTTTCTAGTCTGTTCTTTTTCTGTGTTTATAAATAAAATATTTTTATTACATGATTGTCAGTTAAATTTGGATTGTGCTTTTCTGAGTAGATCTCTTACTAGTTTGCTGATATGAAATGTCTTGCTATAGAGTATATGTATTCATTGCACGAAATTCTAAAAATGATTTTCAGTCACAGGTTTTAATAATTTGTAAAAATGAATGCAAATAGTAAAGAGAAATGTGTAATAAAGATAATGGAAGCAACTACAAAGGAGGAAGGCTACCGTTCACCTTTGTTGACACTCCGTTTAGTTATTCTAGCAATAATAGTAGCACTACTAACAATACATATGCGTTCATTACGGGTATTCCGATGGGAAATATCTGTGTCTGGTGGGCTACTTATAGCTTACTGCGTGGCGGTTATAGCTTTGGCTCTTAGTGCAGGTGCTCCACGCTGTGGAGGCCATGTTTTCCAGGTTAGTATTTCACCATTTATTTAAATTTAGCAGGTATATACTCTTACCATACGAAAAGAGACTGCATCACAAGATTAATCTATATATAAACCAGCTGACCCAGCAAACTTCGTATCGCTTGACATTAACAGCTACTACATAATATTTGATGCTTCGATAGTAGCGCAGTCTGCCGGACCCAATGTGAAACATTCCGAAATCAACAACTACTTTTTATTAAAAAAATAATTAAACAAACATTTTCCAGGAGATCAAATTGTGAATCTAAGCCATTCTTGATTTCTCTGGAACACACACAAAAATTTCATCAAAATCGGTCCAGTCGTCTAGAAGGAGTTCAGTGAGAAACGAACACAAGAAATGTACGTAATTTTAAGATGAATCTCCACTTCGCGTGGCCATCACATCAAGCCTGAACGGATGGACCGATTTTACTAAGTAGTTTATGTCGTGTAGGTTATTGTCAGGAGAAGGTCCTTATGAGAAGAAAACCTGGAAAATTGCAGAGAAAATGTAAAAAACGATAATTGAGTTTTTCATACAAAGCCTTTAAAGTAAAGCGATAGGAAGTTCGCCAGGTCGGCGGAAGATATATATAAATATTTCTGAATAAATTACATAATTTAAACTTATAGGATACTAATCTTACGCTTGTGTTATGAGTGTTAGTCATATTAATAAATGGGAATACTAAAATAGATGCCACAATACACACAATAAACACAGATACTGAAATACAGGTATCGACGTTCATCACACAAATACCTGGCCCTGCCAAGAATCGAAGCCTAACATTTCGGTGGAGGCATATACACTAACTTCGCGGTCAAAGAGGCGGTCAAACATAATATTTCATCAGCACCAAAACAAGATAAATGTTGAAATTTATAATAAAGAGTTTTAATAGTACGGGAAGGAAACAAACAATAATTATCGTTTTGATACAAACGTCGTATACAAAGAAGATACTCCACCACATACGTTCGGAATTCCGTTTTGAAAAACCGAAACAAAATTTCTTCGATATCTTATCCACACTTTAATTCCGATCGGATGATTACTGTCATTTGAGGTAGGTTTATACATGTGTTTCGATTTGTTGCATTCCAAATTTTCGATGTTTTCGTTCAGAATTATTCTGAACATGTGTGGCACACTAACAATAAGGTTATCTATTAGAGGAACTTACAAAATTAACAACTCTCTGCAAGTCAGTATTGAAAAATGTAAAATCTTTTAGTAAAATAATAGGCTAAGAACTTGTTTTTATATACTAAAAACATCTACTATGTAGTAAATGGATTTGGTATGTAGTAAATGTAGATTTAATTAGTGTTGCTTACAGCTAATCACGTATTTAAGTTATTTAAATGTTTTGTGAGAATATTTTTAAATATAAGGATATAAAGTAGGCAAATTCGCAAATGAAAATTGTAAGTAAAGACCATATATATCTGGACAGATTTTTATATAACTGTTGTGTCCATGGCGTGTGTCTAATGAATCATCATTTGAAACAGTGATTAAAGAAAATACTAAAGTTAAATGAGCTGGCCGAGGCTTTTCACTTCACTCACCAAACGAGGCTCGTATTGGAGTCCCATGTATCTCATTTCTGTGATACACAATATGAATATGTCTGCATATCCGGGTCTGGGTGTTTGTTAAATTTGTACTGGTTGCATCAGTATTTTTTAAGTATATAGTATCATTGACTAACACCCATAATATCAGCACACAATTTTTTACTATGGATTTAGATCAATTTATGTACTCGTATTTTAGCCGGGGATATTAATTTCCTTATGTATTTCATTTTGGGACTTAGTGTCTTCGGCTAGTCGTGGTTGTCCTGGTTGTGCCGCTGCCTAACTCTTCGGGGATATGGGCGTGAAGATACTTTTTTAATAAGGAAGGAAATTCGTATGTGTAATAACCTTCTTACTAAAAAAATTAGGCGCCCGTTGATCTGGTGTGTAACTTCACTTTTGCTTACAAAAAATTGAGTTACACACTAGATCAACGGGCGCGTAAGTTGTATTAGTAAGGGGGTAAGTGGGCAATGTTTCTTTTTGCAGGCGTATGTGTGTGCGATTGGAGCAGCGCTATTAGCAATTAACGCTGCAGTAATTTGGCAAAGATGGCGTAGTGCTGGGGAAATAACTAAAGTTGTGGCGGAATTGCTTATGGCGATGGGGATGCCGTTAAAACGTCAAGTAATTATAAAAGTCACACTAAGTGCAATGGCTGCGAGTTTGCTTCTTGTAGATCTTATCATAACATACGTTTTTACATTGTGGTAATAGTTATAATAATAAAAACGTTATGGAATTATGATACAGCATTTTCGCTTAATTTTTATCCGTCTTATTAATAAATATGGACTAGCTCCAAGGTTCAACCTGGTGTTATAGTGTTTATTTCAATGAAATACAGACTATAGTATCAACTTTACTCCTACCTATTTAATTCTACGTTTATTAATAAGGCAGTACCTATATCTCTTGTGGCAGGTTCACAGTTTGGCATTCACCACAAATTCGGTCTTTAGTAATATTTTTAAAATTAACTTAGAGACACTTGCACGTTCCCGAGTTCACTATTTACCCCTGAGTTAGCTTCTAACTAGGGTTAAATCTCATTAAATTTGACAGAATAACTTCTTATTAAATTTAATCCCGGAATGTGCAAGTGGCCCTTAGACACATAAATAAAGATGTAAATCGCAAGCTTACATTTGGCACCTAAAATCCTCTTTCGACTTTTTGAACCAACTTCAACAAAGAGGAAGTTATCAATTTGACTGTATATTTGTGTTGGTGGGTAACTACTTGGCCAATAAAGAACAGATTTTTATGGTTCTTTTTGGGAAGGTAGGTAGGTCAATTTCTTTAATCTACGGTAACTCATAATTTATTTTTCCCTCTCTTTCCTTATTTTTTTATTGTAAACAAATAGAGAGATTTCTTCCAGCAAACAAAACTATCAAGAATGCAAAAAAAGTGTGTAATATATCTATACAGTGAACAATACATAAACTTACTCAACAAAACAACACAAACTACATCAAAGACTGAAGTGGTAACATACTTATTAATTACAGACCAAAACGCTCCATTACTGCCTTCTTAAAAACTGTCAATGACTGAATACTCCGAATTTCATAACGCAATGAATTCCAGAGTTTCACAGCATTAAAAGTAAAAGAGTGGTTATATGACTTAGTGGAACTACAAGGCAATCTCAAAATTCTACGAAGGTGTGGACAACAATCTGAATCAAAAGGACTCTGACCGTCTCGTTAGTCGAGTGGCTAACGTACACACTTAACTACATCGACCAAACGCGAGGCTCGGGTTCGATTCCCGACGGAGGCAGGCATTTGTGTGATGAACATTTAGATGTCTGCATTTCCGGGTCTGGGTGTTTATTAAATATATTCTGGTATCTATTTAAGTATTTCTGTGTATTAGAATCGTTGACTAACACCCTTAACACAAGCATGTAATTTGCTTACTGCTGCTTAATTTTGCTTGGGCTTAGATTCAATTCGTGTAACTTGTCCAGAGATATTTATAGAAAAAAAGGGTGTAAAATGTGAAACGCTTGTACAGATGTGTAGTAGAAGCAGCATTAATTATTAATAGAACTTTGTAAACTTTTTAAACTTTGTAAACTTTTGTTTCAAAATGGTATAATATATTTAATAAAGATTCGATTAGAGGTTTTTGTTCTATACTTAAAACTGTATAAATGTTCCACCATGCAAAATTTAAGAGGCACCACTTTGGAATGATGTAGCTCAAAAACACATTTAGAAAATGGAATGATCTAAAAGCGACGTAACAGTAAAATAGGTATTTTTATTGCCTTCAAATTATTTATATTGAAGACCTATATATTTTTATATAACTGAGCTTTCCGGACAACGTTAGGGTCGGCCCAAAGTGCATAAGAATAAAACCAAATGTGTTGGCTTAAATGTAGGATAGTAAGCGTTTTAGTGCGGTTTTTATAAAAGTGCATAAAGGTTGTATTTGAAATGACTCGTTGAGGCTTAACAAACGTGGACATTGGGTTTCATAACATGGGACCTTTGGGAGTTCCGGGATTTGCAAAAACGTGTTATAATAAATGTGATATTAAACTTCCGCAATTTTATTAAGGGTATTTTTTCTAACTAAGGAATGGGTTGAAATACTAGTCAGATAAATGTTGTAGCGATTGTACGTTAAAACAATAATATCGTATATATGTAATGTGATATAGTATAATTATGATTATAGATGAATTTTTATACTGTTATGTTTTATACTGATTTTATATGTTGTATTTTCATACTCATAAATCAACGATACACCACAATTTATTAGATTATGTTAGATTTTGTAGCAACTTCTAAAACACATATCCATTTCATTTAACTTTAACGCTCGAGTGAATGCCCATTTAACATCATGGGCTCCCCATCTATTAAAGGCATGCATACATTAGATTTTGTGATTATCTTACAAAGACAAATGTGGCAGAGAGCTTTCTTTTATAGGAATAGATTAGTAATCCGACCCTTGACTTAACCACTTGTAAATTGAAGTGAAAGTTTCTGGTGTTTGTTTATAGTGTGTCCCGGACCTTTTAAATGACTCAATGTTGTTTGTCGAGCTTGGGGCTTGTCTTCCCCGCATTAGTCGTTAGCAATTTTCATCAATTGAAGATTACCTCTGCGCCTACTAATTTTGATGGAACATGGGTACCTTAGATCTAAGATAATCCACTAGTGTACACTTGATCAAAATTAGTCTAGTTTTCCGCAATTTTTGCAACAATCCAACAAACACTTAAAAGTATTTCTTGAATTCTGAACTCCTGGCTGATAAGGTACCGCTTTACATTATTTAGAAAGGTAAATAAGGAAATAAGGTTTCTGGTGGCAAAAAATATACTTTTATTACTTGGTGTAAGTTTTGTAATACCTGTTACCCGTATTGGTACAACCCCTACCTATTCTTGCCGCCATAACATCAGTACTCACCACTGTCGTGTTACAGTTCGAAGAGTAAAGTTTCTACCCAAGCCAAAAAAGCTATTCTTCCTTTGGAGGCAATAGGCGAAGTGCTATTAGACATCAAGAAAAACCATCTGCTTTTCTTTTAAAATATGAGGTAATAAATGTCGAGTGGCTGGCGTACATGCCTAACTACACTGACCAATCTCGAGGCTTGAGTTCGATTTCCGACGGAGCCAGGCATTTGTGTGATGAACATTTAGATGTCTGCATTTCCGGGTCTGGGTGCTTATTAAATTTACTCTAGTATCTATTTAAGTATTTCTATGTATTAGGATCGTTAACTTACACCCATAACACAAGCGTATTATAATTTATTTGATTTGGAGTTAAAAAAATAAAACAAACAATAAAAAAGTAGAAGATTTCAATGAAATGGTTTTCAATGATACGGTAAGTGATATGAGATCTGCACGTAAACGCCTTCATAATAACTGCATTTAGATGCAGTCGGCAGTTGCTTTTTATACTAAAAGACACGACTATTACTAAGGCTACGAAAGCGTGGTGACCCACGCTCGTAAGGCTCTCATTTCGCGAAGCAAAACTCGCAAAGTGAATTTAACAGTCAATAAATAAGCCTTTCAGTATTAAGCTTTAATGCTTAGCCACAAAGAAACAAAATGGCGGATAAGCGTTCAGAAATGTTTTCACGGTTGTAGAGATCGTTCACGAATCACGATATAACATAATAAAAAGAAACTATATATTGCTGACAAAGTTCCCATTTCGATTTTATTTTAGTGAAAACTATTAATTTCGGTTTTATTTAAAATTTGGTGTTATCCGCGGCAACTGGAAAGTAACTTGCTTCTTTTTTTCTTTAGGTTTTGGCATACGCGTTAGCATTTTGCCATTAGTCAAGTAGAAATTTGCATCAAATTTACCAAAATCGGGATTTAATTATAATCGTCGTCAATAACTCATGTCAGGGCCTTGGGTGAAGCGGTGGCCTCATTACTCAAACTCATAAAGTGAGATTTGGCGACAGTGAGGAAATACACGATACGCTAATTTCTTCATGATTATTACATATGTGCACTTTCACTGAAATAAATTAAAATGCCACCAAAATTGACTTATTTCACCCAATATAAACAAGATTTATAATTATAAAAAACTTCGACCATATTTCTCTCGATGGCGCCAAAACTCCGAAAGTAAAGTTAATTAGATCTCCCGCCTAAATCATTTTAGATGTCGGGATAAAAAAATAATATACTATAACATTACTCTGTTGCTACTTTTAAAAAAGAAACATATTTTAACTTCTTTGCTACATTTCAAAAAGACAAAATACCACGGAGTTATTTCTCGTTTACATAAAGATGACTTTCCAATTCAATATTACTAAATAAAATATAGCTGACAGTTTTATCTGGTATTAATATTCAGTCGAACAACCCGAAGCGGTTATTTCGAGATAATGGCGTTTGTAATAGCTTCAAATTATGTTTAAAAATCAAATTATGGTGTCTCGTCTCAAACCTTTTGGGTTCGGGTTTAGGATTGTCCATATTTTTATAATAAGCTCTGTTTTGTTTGTAATATGTATATTGACTTCAAGGTTGATAAAGGATGGAACGAAATCTTACTAACATTATAAAATATGTAAATGAGTTTTCGTGTGTCTTTCTTTTTTGCTAAATTTTTATGAGTGGATATAGTAAAGAGGCACATATTAAGAAATAGTATAATGTACAGAAGACGAACTAATGTACAAAACGCAAGCCATCTTAAAATCTGTAGTACCTATAGGCTCATAATGTGCTCAGCGACTAGAGTAAATCTGCTTAGAAACTCATTCAATAAAAATTAATACATAAGACGTTGATTGAAGAATGTAACGTAGCTGAAATATTTATTGTGACGGGACATCATGGTACGCTTTTGACGTAAGACACTTCAATTGGTAAGCTGCCACCTGAAACTACGTGAGCTGTGGAGTGAAACCTTCCTGCCTTTACCTCAAAACACAATCTTGTCTTACTAATGAACGGAAAAAATGCTTCGACTTAAACCTTAAAAGACTTTAGCCTATGTTTAATAATAAAAAAAATGTGTACCAGTTCACCAATTGCCTTTGAAAAACAAGGCCAAAAATAAAATTATAATAGTGATACAACAGTTTTTTAGCGTTTCTCTAGTCCTACTTGAGAGAAATAATGTATTAAAAACTATTTGACACACCATCTGGTATAACTTTCATTAAAACATTTGACTTTCTACCCCGAGGTAAACTTATGATTGTCCGCTGATAACATAAAAAGTCTTTTGTAGGTTAGTTTGCTGCTATTTCTTGTAATGTCGTTTTTTATTACTATAAGTACAATGATTATTACTATAAGTATATACGATAATCTAAATAAAACTGTTTGAAACTTATTGCTGTTAATAAAAAAACGTTTTATAAGTCGTAAACTATTTTATAACTACAAATAAAATATGTATATATAAAAGAAAGTCGTATTAGTTACACTATTTATAATTCAAGAACGGCTGAACCAACTAGTTAAAAATCGATAAGAAGGTAGCAGAGAACCAGGAGTCGGACATAGGTTACTTTTTGACCCGTTCAATTGTGAGAAAACCAGGCAAATCAACATTTAAATTATTTCCATACAAACTTAATGGGTGGAACGAATTCCCCGAAAAAGCTAGTTTTAATCGAAATAAAACTGTTTAAACTTATTATATCTATGTTACATGAAAAGAAATCACTAACGCAGATAATTACTAATAAATTAGGACTTACGACTAAAAATTCGTCCTGTTACTTAAAACGTAGTGATTATATTCTTTTTTATGTTTCTTCTAATTGAATGATGAAAATTATTACGTTAAAAAAAATAAAAGCTTAATCATTAGTCATTACTGTGTAGTTCTCTTACTAGTCTGTGGTCAAATTACACAATCTATTTTTTTAATTCGTTTGTCCACATGGGACAGGCTAAGACCAAAATCCATACTGCCTTACAATCTGCCTCTAATAGAACTTGATATATTTTTTATCAATTTGTCCAATTGGAACAGGGTTTTTACATTTGATCATGATGCCTCTGCTTTTTTTAAGACAACATTTATTTTTATTATTTGTTGTGTTCATATTATGTGTCTTTAATTTATTTTAAAATAATTATTAGTCATCATAGCAAGTTTTGTCAGGGTTTAAGGTGAAAAGATAGCATGATCACCCAAGCTCTTTGCACTTTGGTATAACAAAATTTTAGAACGAATTGGGTATTTTTGCAATTTCAATGTGTCAATTAATTGTAATAAAAACTGTCAGAGTGTTTTTCACTTTAACAAATTTATACAAAATACCTCCAAAATGAACAATTATTACTCGATACGATTAGTTATGTACATAAAATTAAATAATTTGGTATTATGAGAACTGTGCGGCAATTTGTCTTTTCAGGTATTATGAATGTGGAGAAAGTAAGCCAGGTCTGCCAGGACTGAGAGGTTTGGCACTTTATACGCTCTGTCTACCCCGTAAGGGACTTGGCGTGAAGATAAGTGTGGCTTCTTTTTTATCAAATATGTATTTACCACTGTCCTTATCAGTCAAATCATTTTTGTCATACAGCCTTACAGTGTCAAGTGTCAAGCGTTACATCTATACACCCGTTGACCAAATATTAGTCATTTTAAGAAGTAAGAGCTGACGCAATGGCAGAGTGAATCAATGTGATCCGTGAAAGCGCTTTCACGATGACGCAAAAACGTGGAAACCAGACCTCAAGTTTATTACTCATGTTGTACTCAAACAAGCTCGATAGATGACGTTTATGAAATTACAACGTGGACGTGCTTTTACAAAAAGCTAATAAGTTTTTAGCTTATTATCAAATAATCATCTTTTTATATTGGTAACTTTAATTATACGGTCGACAGATATTCTTTATGATAAAATATACACCAAAGATGTAAATATTGCATTGACGATCACGACAATCATAGACCTTTTGTACTAAGTCACCTTACCCTGTACCCTTTACGGACCCTTCGTCCGGGCTCATCGCAGAATAGACCATTTGCCAAGCAGATTGTAAAAGGCGAGTATAGGCTTACCACCACTAACACCGTAATATCTGACAAGATGGTAGAGTTGCGCCACGACTTACCCGGACTGGTATGGTAAACTTTAAAGGTAGACGGTAAACTTACTTTTGCTTGAGGCCTAATATCCCAGCCTCAGTTTGGCAACGCACCATTACTAACTTTGGTGTTTTACAATCAGGAAATCCGTTTGCTTGTTTGCTTTCCAATATCATAAAAAAAAAGTAAGTCGCGGCCAACTCGTTCTTTTATCGATTCATGCACGCCCGTTAATTTTGCGGCCAGTGGTTTAAAGAAGAAGCCGTGTTAAAGAATTAGTCGGTCAGTCTAGTATGAACTGAGGAACTTTTTCAGCAGGAAAGGCAAGAATGGTAAATAATTTACTGGCAGTAAAAATGAATAAACTAACCAATTTTGTCAACATCCAACGATGGCAGTAATTTTTTTTAGCACTCGCTAAACTAATTTTAAGTTATTGCTATCTTCTTTCAACGATAGTAATAGAAAGAGACAAAACACGATTAGTGCTGTCAGATTAGTTTGTAAGTAGTATTTTTATAGACTTTTGATCTATTCCTTGGGAAACGTTGATCAAAAACGTCAGGAGTTCATATGTTTGGACTAATTTGACATGTCTAAAATGTTCCATCTCTTTTCTATTTATTTAATGGGGAAAAAGGCAGCATACTCTGATATACTTATCACTTCTTTATCAAACTGTCAAAATTGCGTAACAATTATAGATAAAAAAAACATTCAGATAATTATTGTAGTCTGCTCCTATTTGGAATCGATTAAAATGGTTTTAGATTTACAGATGTATTTTTTCGCATATTAATCTAAAAAGCATCTTTACGCCCATATCTCCGAAGTGTTAGACAGAGGCACAACCAGGGCACCCACGACTAGCCGAAGACACTAAAGTCCCACAATGTGATAGGACATGGGGCACATATCCAATCCCGAACAATATTTTTTTTTAGAAAATTGGAAAAACCAAATTTTGTTTTTGTCGTCCGACCCGGAAATCGAACCCGGGACCTCATACAGTCAAGTCCAACCACTGGACCGCTAGACCACAGAGGCAATCTTATTTTTTAACGTATTAAATGTATGTTTTATAAGAATACCTTCAATACACAGACACAATTCTTTGAAAATTTTATATACGTATAGATTACGCAATGTAGTCAAGCTCGTTGACTGAAAACATCATGTACCACTTAAGAAAACACTGGCGCAGGAGGAAGCGAAGTATTGTTTGCATACACATTCAGAACGTTGACCTTTTCCTTTTATGTGAATATGTTAACAGAAAAGTAATTTGAACTATAAATCTCGAAAATTGTCATAATTATTTCAGCTTTTTACCGTACACATTTTTCTCTTTTTATGATATTAGATGGCAAACAAGCAGACTGATTTCCTGATGGTTAGAAATTCACTCCGCCTAAAGACATCAAAAGTGGTAATGGCGATGCCAACCTGAGGCTGGGATGTCCATCTTCGAGCAAGAGTAAGATTACCGGCTACCTTATCCTCCGACCGGAACACGTCAACGCAAGGTGACAGGAATGGGTGAGGGTGTGGTCTCAATCCGGACGAGTCGCTGCGAAACTCTACCACCTAGTAAGATGTCACTTGTCCTCATCTGACCTAATAGTATAAATTAGAAAGCCATTATGTCTGTTACGCATTCACACTAAACCGTTGTATCGATTTTGATGAAATTCGAAATACATTTAGTTAAAAGCCAAGTTCAAACATATGTTACTGCTTTTCAAAAACCAACCCCCAAAGGATTATAATATGGAATTAAAGTTTGTATGACAATTGTATGTATTCTAAACAACTAGTTTTATATAATTTAGGCTACATACTCTCACGTGTATGATAATGGATGACAGTTATCGTTATCGTTCATGGAAACCAGCGTTTAATTATATGCATTAAAATGTGATATTTTAAAATTTTCACAAGTTGTAAACACGTATAATTTTTGCACGCGACTAGCTTTTAAATTTCTCTCATGGTTTTTTATACTAGTCTTAAATATGATATAATACAATAAATAATTTAATATCGCAAATAAAAGGATGGATGGATGCAATTTATATGGGAAGGATCTCCAAAATAAAAAATACCCTAACATCGGTTTGTATTGACATCAAAGGAGAAATAAGCAAGCATATTTTAATCGACACCAAAAAAGGGGGTTCTCAATTGGACTATGTTTTATACGATGTTTGTTACGCAATTACTTTGTCAATAACCAACAGACTTTATTGAAAGAGAGGATACGATTTTGAGGTGGTTCCATGTTTGTTATAACATTATGATCGAATTTAGCGTTTTCTAACTGGTGGTAGTTTTGGCGAGATCTAGAGAAAATACGGTCATGTTTTTTCATAATTATTGAATTTTTCTGATTAAAATTTGTAACTTTTAGCAGTAAATTTATAACTTTAACCCCTGAAGGATGTCTCTGTTTCTGTTTAAGAAAGTCTTTATGAAAGATAGAAAATTATTTATTTGCGGAATATGTGTGTAAATGAGATGTTACAAAAATATTTAAATATATCAACATATTCTACGATATTTCGGTGTGCAAATGTTATGTATATTATGTTTACTATATATACACATTTAAATATATATTTATGAGGTATATACTATGGGTATTTAAAATGAAACTCACAGCAAGTACACTTGTTTCTTCCTACGTAACAATGCACTTTAACTGAACATAATCACTTTTTTTAATAACCTCCACAAAATCGATACTTAATGCAGCTAAGAATCATTTCGATCACGTCAGTTTTGAAACAAAAAACCCGCATCGAAAGTTGTCCATTCGTTTAGGAGTTGTATTACCACAAACAGAAACAGAGACATCCTTCAGGGGTTAAAGTTATAAATTTACTGCTAAAAGTTACAAATTTTAATCAGAAAAATTCAATAATTATGAAAAAACATGACCGTATTTTCTCTAGATCTCGCCAAAACTACCACCAGTTAGAAAACGCTAAATTCGATCATAATGTTATAACAAACATGGAACCACCTCAAAATCGTATATTTAAATTATGCGCTTCGGCTTTACTTTTTTGACTCTTGTTACACTTTACATTTTTATTTTTAAATTTGCTGACCTAATCTAAATTTAAGTCAAATGATTAATTATGTTTAATAACAACTCTATATCTATATCTTTAAAATACATTCGGATTTCCGAAGCTTTACGAATATCGCCGAAGCGCATAATTTAAATAGTACTCATCAAAGCCGTTTCCATATTACTTTCATAATTAACCAAAGACCTACAAACATGTACATATATAGGTACATATTATGTGTATACAATAATATGTGTAAAGAAAGTTATTGTAATGAACTAACTGTTGTCAGAAATTACTTTCCTTATATTAACTAAATATTAATTTATGAGAAACATTTTTAACCCCTGACCTGACGTTCGATTTATTTTACTTTTATGGCATATTTTAATACTAATATCGCAAATTCCAATGTCGCTCTAGCGGATTCTACTACATTCTAGCACCGTTACATCGTCCAATACGCAGTTAGTTGATGCATAATCAGGTCGCCGGCCAACCTACCACTTGATGTAAATTGTGACACGCGAAAGATCCGCTTTGTTACTGGGCGTGGATACCACCCTAAAGGTAAGCTTCCGACATTTAAGCATCTTATTTTTAGAACTGGAAAATGAACTACAAAGGTAATGAATTTCTTGGTTGTCGGCTTTGTATGCCAACAGTAGTTTTTACATCAACAACTGCGAAACTTTAGGCTAAAATTTATTTTAAAAGAGCCCGTTGTTAAGAATCATATTGCCTTATAGCTTAAAATAATATGAAAGACGTACACATATTAATATATTTTCCAGATAATTACTGCCTAGGTACACATTAAATAAGTTTGCTATTTACCATACTGAACGAAACACGACAATGGCAAAATTATTACGCTCATTTTATTTTAGTTCTAAACTTATTAAATTGATTCCGTAGTTTCAAAGCTATGTTATATGTTTAACACACAAAAGATTAACAAAAATAATTCATACATTGTATTGGAAGTTTTGGCGCCATCTTAAAAGAAGATAATTTTAATATTTAGCCTTTTTAATTTATAAGTGGTGTGTATATAATCGGAAATTCAAGGATATGAGAAATAATAAAAGAAGTTAACGGTGAAACATAACGTGAAAACTTCAAGGAATTACAAACTAAATCGTATTGAAGGACTTAAATAAACTATGAACTCAGTGAAGAAAATGGTAGTAAAAAAGGAGAAAATCAAATGATAAGAAAATCAAGAAGATAATTGATAATAAATAACAAGAAAAAGAATGTATCAATACGGAAAACGTGATAGCATGGTCAAAAGGTCTTAGCCGGTCTCAGAAAGGGACAAATAAACTAAAAAATAAAATTAAAAAATAAACATCGGAGTTTTCGCGCCATCGTGAATGAAGATGGTCGTAGTTTTTTCCTAATTATTGAAATTTGAGTAAAATTAGTTAATTTAGGTGGAAATTAGATCAATTTTGTTCAATAAATGCGCACAAGTGAAATAATTATCAAGAAATTAGTCTATCGTATATTTTCTCGCTGTCGCCAAATCACACTGATTGGGCTTGAGTAACGAGGTCACCGCTTTACTCAAGATCCTGAAATGACTTTGTATATAGTGACTATTGACTAAAATGAAGACTTAATTAATACGGAAGATATGGCAGCATGACCTAAAAGTTGCCTTAGTCGGTCCCAGAAAGGGGCAAAGTATCGAATAAAAAATAATAAATAAAACGTAAAATACTATTCCTTTGTATTATTCCAAAATTGCGGTTAAACAGCTTGTTTAAATATTTAAAACAATCCTTGTTTAGCAACTTTAAGAAGATATTACAAGGGTCCCATGAAATATATATTTTAATTGAAGTCTGGCGGTAAATTATACCTCACTTTCACTGCCATTGATGCTGTGCCGCATCTGGATTAAAACTTTTACTTCTCACGTAGTTTTTCGGTTCATTGACACAGATTACTTGACTTTATCAAAATTACAAGTGAGGTCATTGCGTGCAAGGTGACTTAATCATTTTTTTGTTTTTTTTTAATCAAGTAGAAACAGATATTAATAATAATTCAAAAAATAATTAGTATCTTCACGCCACTATCCCCAGACAGTTAGGCAGTGGCACAAACAGAGATACCATAGCTAGCCAAAGATACTAAGTCCCACAATGTGATAGGTAGCAAGCCTATCGCCAACCGGGCACATATCCATTCTCTCGCAACATTTTTATTAGACAATTAGAGAAAGCACTTTTTATTTTTGTTTCCCGACCGAGAAATTGAACCCAGGGCATCAAAAGTCAAATCCAACACTTGGATCGCTAGACCACAGAGGCGATAAAAAAATAATAATTTTAAAAACCTACGTAAGAACCATCTCGATCACATTAGCTCTAACAACGATAAAATCAGCATTTAAATCGGTATATTTATAAAGGGTTATGACAGATACGTCAAACATTTAAAACCCCTCTTTTTCCGTAGCTAAAAACGATCCCAATCATGTCAGTTTTCGAAAAAAATCGGATCGAAATCAGTCCACGCGTTAGGAGTTACGATGCCTCTTAAACGATAAACTTACATGAACCCTCTTTTTCAGTTTCAAATGGAGTCGAAAAGTGCGTAAATAACAACTAGTTATTATTAACTACATAGTTTTAGGTAACAACAGCACATGTTTAAGATATAGTATGTGAACTAGCAATTTGTTTATAACCTTAATAATTTTTATGACTTCCATGCCACAAATCTACCTATTTATGTATAAATATGACTCTATTTACACTTAGTAATTTTGACACATTAAAGGATACGACCATTTCGCTAATACTATTGGCTGTACTTATAAAAAAAGAAAAAGTTTATTATTAAAAAAGTGAGTATATCAAAATTTAAGAAGACAGCGAAAATACATATTGTACTCTGTTTCTGTCAGTTAATTGTCACAGCTGTGACGCAGACAGGCATATAACTTTGCATATAACATGACAACGTTTATCAAGTGAGCAGAGCAGAGACTAATAAGAGAACTAACTATACGTTAAGCAGAGCCCTTACAGCTAGTCTATATGTATAAAAGAAAGTGGTGTTAGTTACACTATTTATAACTCAAGAACGGCAGAACCGATTAGGCTGAAAATTGACGGAGAGGTAGCTTAGAACCGGGAAAAGGACATAGAATACTTTTTATCCTGTTCGATTGTGGGGATACTGGGAAAAACAACATTTTAATTTTTTCCATACAAACTGGACGGGCGGAACGAAGTTCACGGGAACAGCTAGTAATTTATAAAAATTATGTAAGCAATTTATATGCTTGTGTTATGGGCGTTAGTCATAGATTATAATACATAGAAATACATACATAGATACCAGAATAACTTTAATAAACACCCTGATCCGGACAGACAGAACATCATCTAAATGTTTTTATCACACTGCCTGCCCCCGTCGAGAATCGAACCCGAGCGTGGAGATTGGTCGGTAAAGTTAGGCGTGTACACTAGCCCCTCGACCGAAAATGTAACAATAAATTTAGAACAAAATTAAATTGGTCAAAAACCAGTTAATCTTTCTAATTTTTATAATAATCGTCTTAAACTTTCCAACTAAACGAGTTAGTCACGCGACAAAGATGTGACTCATGCCTTTGCTCATGCCATATCATAAAATTTCTGACATTGATATTTTTTTTTATTTTATTTATTGTAGCAGAGGAGGCAAACGCTTAAGCCGTTCTAAAAGGTTCCTAAGTCGTATCCCTAGGAATGCTGTTCTGGTAACTTATTTCACAAATATTTCATTTTCGAATTATCTCTTAATAATCGTAAGACATAGTAATAATCATCTTTTTGGTTTAATAGGCCGATGTTGGCGTTGATCACATGAGGTCTCGGGTTCAATTTCCAGTGGTAGCTCAAAATGTATTTAACAATTTTTCAGAAAAAAACAGGTTATTTTCGTCTGTTCTGATATAACACTTTTATTTAATACCTAACCTTGTTTCATTGTTTGCTGAATAAAAATACATAGTAGAAACAAATGCCTTCAAAATATAAAAATAAAAAAGTTTTACAGAAGTACATCGTAATAAAGAAGGTTGTTGTCACTTGTCTCACATCATCAGGAGAGCCATGTTCGCTGTCACTGTTCACGCCTGTATCCCTGAAAGGAAAGGCAGAGGTACAACCACCTTACGACTATCTGAAGACACTAGGTCTCACAATGTGAAAGGTGGAAAACCTTTCGCCAACCGGGTACATATCTAATTCCGGGCAACGTTTTTATTAGAAAATTAAAAAAACCTCATTATTTTATTAAAAAAATAAAACTCATTTCCTTTTCGTGATCCGGGGATCGAACCCATGCCCTCATCAAGACCAGTCCGACACCGTACCACTACCAAAGGGGCTATCTTTGTCTTATGTTTTTTTTTGTCTTATAATTTAAATGTTAATAAAGAATATGATAAATGGGTTGCGCAGACGTGTAACATAAAGTGTAACAAATAATGACAGCGAAATCAGTTTAATCGGTACAAGTTCACCGACATAAATAATGAAGAAATTGAGTACAGCACAATGTTTAAATACTGGTTAAACAGACATTTGAAGCAATATCCCTTAGAAATCAACAGGAGGCGTGAATTGGCTTCACAAGGGTGATGAAATGTCCGAATATTACAATAGTTTCATCACACATGCATCATTACGTCCTTGAGTTAGGTATATAAAGAACTAGCTGCCAGGTCAAGCTTCGGCGGGTGGACAAACTTTTATTTTTATACATATATTTTTTATATTTGACCCCCTCATTGGGTGAACAAATTTCAATTTTTTATACATACATCTTTTTATATTTGACCGTCTCATTAGTCGAGTAGCTATCGCACACGCCTAACTACACCTACCAACCGCAAGGAACGGGTTCGATTCCCAACGAGGACAAGCATTTGTGTGAATACATTTTGATGTCTTTATTTCTGGGTCTGGCTGTTTATTACATTTATTCTGGTATCTATTTCAGTGTTTCTTTGTATTAGTATCGTTGACTAAAACCCATAACGCAAGCATATAATTTGCTAAATTTGGGGTTAGATTCAATTTGTGTAACTTTGTCCAGGAATGTTTATTTATTTATATATATAAAGTTTCCTCTTGAATAGATTTAGCGCTATCTATTAAAAAAAGCGCCTCAAAATCCATTGCAAGGTTTTAAAGATTAAAGAGTACATAGGGGCAAAGAGCGGAAACGACTTTGTTTTATATCGTGATTATGAAAAGTCGAGACATAATAAAGATTCTAGATGGCCGTAAACACTGGTTGTAAACATTCGTCAGGACGGTACAGTTCATCCAAAATTAATAATAATCGAACGATGGAAATTACGTTTCCTTCAAGCCTAACTATGTTTGAAGTCGTGTTTACAACCGTCAAGAACGTCTTTTACATTTACAATAACGTGAACAATAGTAATTATACTGGTTAATATTCTGGTCTAGCTCTATGGTCTAGTGGTTCGGCATTAACGTTGACGGCTTGAGATCTTGGGTTCGATTTCTGGGTCAGGCAACAAAAGATTTGGTTTAATTTTGTAATAGAAAAAAAACCGGGTTGGATAAGTGTCAGGCTGGCGATATGTGTTATTTTATTTATACCTATTACTTAGGTACTATATATTTTACCTATTGTAAGCCTAAAATAGCTTTCTAATATTACACCTGGGAAAAGTTATTATAGGAAAATATAAAGATGTTTTTCTTAATTTTCCTGCAGTTTTCCAGGTTTTCCCTTCATAAGAACCTTCTCCTGACATCAAAAAAGAAGAACTGGCAAAATTGGTCCGCAAGTTCAAGCGTGATGCGACGACCACGTGAAATGAGGATTAATTTTTATATAGATAGATATTATCTTGTAATATAAATACGTAATATATTTTTTTATTTTTAAAGTATTAATTTATTTTTATTTATAAAAAAATGAAATCGGTTACTTAAAAAGAAAACCTGTAACTTGCTCTCTACTGTTAAAGTTTTGTTATATAATCCTATTATGATAATACTACTAGTTTCTTTAAATAAATAAAATACCTTCGGCTAATCGTGAGTAACCTGGTTACACCTCTGCCAATAAACAACATTTTAGATTTAATCTGTCAACAAACTTACTTTGGGTAGTTAAGGTAAGTATTTAAGCACGTACTGACGCGCGCGTTTCCTCTCGTTCGGTCCGAGGTCATACTGTCGTATTGTCACAATGACCTCCACTTTCGTGGCGAAATGCGAAGTCAGCGTAACTTTCCCTCGATAAGCTCGAAGATACTGATGCAATTTATGACCTACCATATGACTTGGAACTTTCTTCCTCTTTCGTCAAACACTTATCATACGTAAGTTTGATAAGTTTTCGCGTATCTATATATTAATATGTAAGCCAAAACTTTGGGCCACTTTTTACGAAAATTGCGCGGACGCAGGAGCATAAAATTTGGCACACTTATAGTTTAAGTGTAGGAGAAGTGCAGAACGCTAATATTTTACAATAATATTGCTAATAAAGTACATTAAATCAATAAATAAAACATTACCCACACTACCATGCATTTGACACACACAAACAAATGTATTGATGATAACGGTAAAAGGTCACAGATAGCGCACTAAAAAGTTTGAAAACAAAGTAGTTGGTCTTGAGAAATGAAGATGGCGTTCTTATCAACTAGATATTAAAAATTATTATAGTCTAATTTCGACCAACGTGCGACCACTAGTTAGTATAAATATTTCCCCGTGTTGTTCCGAGTCCTCCTTGAACTGAGCAAGGGTGAAACAGGATGCCAGCAAGTCCACTGGTGGTAGTGTGCTGTGCAGCAATTTGCCCAGTTAGGGATCCACCGTCTTACTTATTCCTCCCAACATAATGTCAATGTCATATTCCGGTCCGAAGGGTAGGGTAGCCTATAGACTTGCATTGGCTTAACACCCAGGTCACTGAACAGCAACGCACCTACAACATCTATAGTATATATATAGGCTGCGGTAATATCTTACCATCAAGGAACGTGCGTGCTTATTCGCTGTCCTTTGCCATTAAAATACACATTTCGGCAAGTGGGCAGAGTGTAAATATGAAACAGTGTGAAAACAAGAATTTAAATTCAGTTCGTCTAGTGTTGCAACTTGCAGTGATGGAATAGAGCTGGTGGAATTGGGGCAGAGTACAAAATATAAAACAGTATGGAAACTACTTATAAACGTTCGAAACGGCACGCACACAAACATGCGCATCGATAAGGTATGTCGGATACAAGCGCATCGCGCGGTCTTACAGTAGGATTATTTTTTATTTTAATGGTAAGTTATTTAATACAAATTATTAAACATTATTATGGTTCTACTGTTAATTATCTTTTTGAAAAAAAGGATTCTTCATTTATCAGGAGCAACTACTTTGTTTGCAAACAATACGAGTATAGTTTATGGGCCATCTGTGATCTTGCTTGTGACAAACGATGAGGCTTAGGTTTGATTATAGACTAGATTCGGTGTAATGTATGTAATTAAAAATGTATGAAAATCAAGTATGAAATTGTAAAAAATTTATAAAATTATTTTATTTCTTATAATCAATTTTGTTCCGGTAAATAGTCTGAACCTAAACAGTAGCGTTGAGCTATCCAAGGATCTTGTTTTCCTTCTCTATCTCGGAACATTCCCGGCAAAAATTATATTTAACAAATTTCTAATACCTTCTTGGAATTGGATTAGATTTTCCAGGCGTAATATACAATTCCCTGATTCATACATATCCTACAACTTATACAAAAAGTAATTTTTGTATTTTTAAATCTGCACTCACTAAATTTATATTTTTAAGTCTGCACTTCACCAAACTTGTTTTTTTAAGCCTAGACTTCACTAAATTTGTATATTTCTGGATTTCACCAAATTTGTATTTTTAAGTCTGAACTTCACTAAATAATTCTTTCAGATAAAGTTAGGTTAAATGGTAGAGAATGCCTGGCATCATTAAGTCCACCTTTGTACACTATAGTGCATAGTATTAAATAAAAAAAATTGTAAATTTAAGTCCGGAATTCATAAAATTTGCGTCAAAAAAGGTTTACTTGTCTTTTATGGAATGAAAATTATAAAATATGAAAATTTTATGTCTTATATTTATGGAATGAAAATAATGTTCCAAGGCTATGTGTTTTTTCATGAAACTATGTATAGGAATAAAAATCTAGGTAAAAATACTTGTTTGAAACTCTAACAAAATAGTGTGTTCAAATACTGCTACCTTATAAAAGCTGCACTATTATAAAAGCCTCGAATAACGTTTATCTAAAAGGGACGGAAGAGAATTTAGTTCGGTTGCGACAAAAAATGCATTCCACAGCCTGACAATACGGCAATGATTCTTGTGTCCATTTCTCATCTTAATGGCCCTTTTTATAGCAACACCAAGAATATTAAGAATCAGATGAGTCTACCACAATAACAAATAAATAAATAATAATAAATATTCGTAGACAATTTGCACAAATTGAATTTAGCCCCAAAAGTAAGCAAATTATATACAATTGTGTTATGTTAGTCAACGATTCTAATCTATTAATACATGATACCAAAACTTTGGACCCCTTTATATGAAAATTGCGCTGACGCAGGAGCATAAAATTTAGCACACATAGTTTATGTGTAGGAGGAGTGCAGAATGCTAATATTTATCAATAATAATGCTTACAAAGTACATTAAATCAATAAATAAAATATTACCCACACTACCATGCATTTGACACACACAAACAAATATAGTGATGATAACGATAAAAGATCACAGATCACCCAACCCGGGAACCGAACCTGAGGCCTTGAGTAATCAATGGCAATAATGGATCTCTAGACTAGAGAGGTGGTTATTAGTAAACTCATAAAACTTTAAACTCTATTAGTACCTAAAAAACCTTTAAAATACCGTACAGTTCTTGTTATTAAATCTAAATTCCTGTACCGATTGTAACGAAATTTCGTAAAAAGGTACATTATGACCTAAAGAAAGACATCAGTTTTTTATCTTAATAGTTTTTAGGTACCGTATTAGACTGTATTACACATAATACAGATGCAAACTCGAATACAGCTAGATGGCAAAAAAGTTTTTTTATATCATGTGTACTTTTGAAAATCTATATGAAACTAGCCAACCCGCAAAACTTCGTGCAGCCTTTATTTACCAACATACCGAAAGCAGCATGATCTGCCGGTTCTAATAATTGTTTGAAAGCTATCAGGAACCCATTGAAAAATACTAATACAATTTCCACCAAATCCAGTCGCTTAAGAAGAGCTAGGTGATAAATTCACAAGAATTATATGTATTGTATGTATACTAACAGCCCGCCCCGGCTTCGCACGGTTATGAAATATACATATAAACCTTTCTCTTCAATCACTTTATCTATTAAAAAAAGCGCATCAAAATTTGTTGCGTAGTATTAAAGATTTAAGCATACAAAGGGACAGAGGAAGCGATTTTGTTTTATACTGTGTAGTGAAGATATTAATTAGTCAAGTTTACACATACAACAACAGATATTGAAGCCAAGCCCAGTAGGTCTGTAGTCAGTATTTTTAACCATTATACCTCATGGATTCGGGATGACAATTTCGTTAATAATTATCAATGCACAGTCAACAGGTGTTTTGCTTGTTTTTTGTGTAAAAGCGGATGTTGGCAAGCAGGCACTTCCTGTGAAAATGAAGGGAGACAGATGGCGGGAACGTTCGCCGAATGCACCTTATTTGTTAATTTTAGGTGTAATATTATTTAGGTATTCGTAGTTTAATTCGTTTCATTTTATTGCGTAAATTTGTTCCATTTCATTGTGTATATTGGGTTATTTTATTGTATAAATAGGTTTATATTATTGTATAAATTCGTTCATTACATTGTATAAATTGGTTTATTTTATTGTATAAATTGGTTCATTTTATTTGGTAATATTAATAATAAAATTGTTTACTCAAAAAGTAGTTTGACGAAAGAACTTTAATTTATTTATATTTAATCTATATTAAAAAACCTGACTGATTCTATATATGACAAACTTTTATTTTTTTTGTTTTAGATACAGAGTTTTAAATACAGTATTTAAGAATATACTTACAGACATGATAAAATTATTTTTGTATTACCCAACCCGGGAATTAAACCCGGAACATTAGGCAAATACCACACCACTGAACAACAGAGGCGGTTAATAATATAAACATGAAACATATTACATAATTGCATTCTAATAGCTATCTTTACTGGTTTAATTTTAATACAGTTATATGAGAAAACGGAATACGCCACATACATATAGCTACAATAAACATGGTGCCACACAACGGGTACAAAGTATAGTCATTAGCGAGTGAGAACTTGGAGTGTTACCGTTCGATTTTTGTTAGATAAGATAGTCAACGTGCATACCACTTTCCTGATAGTAAGAGGAAACTTGGGCTTATGGACAACAAAGATGTTATAGAAGCGTCTCTGGTATGTGGTATGTTAAGTGCAAGTCTACAAGATAACCTACCGACATAGCGACAAATACTGCGTCCATGGTGGCAGGAAAAGCTAAAGTGGTGGTTTATTTTACCGGATTACCGCGGTATTGGTCCGGGCTCCTTTGCAGAATAGACCATTTGCCTTCCTAACAGGCTGCTCGTAAAAGTCGAGCATAAGCTTACCGTCACTAACACCGTGACATCTTACTATGTGGTATAGTTACGCAACGCCTCGCCTGGATTGGTACCACCATCTTAACTATTCCTGCCGCCGTAACGTTAATGCATTACCTTCCGGTTCGGAAGGTAAGGTAAGGCAATTTTGCTCGAGGCTTAACATCCTAGACTCAGGTTGGCAACGCACCATTACCACCTTTGGTGTCTCTAGGCGGCGTGAATTTCTTACTATCAGCAAATCCGTCTGCTTGTTTGCCTTCCAATATCATAAAAATAGTATCTTAAAAGAAGGATGAAATACGCAGCACTCTATCTTCGGTAGTCTTGAAGCCAGTAATCTATCACATTTGTGCTTGCCTATTATGAGCTGCCAGGCAGAGAGGTAGATCTATTTTACACAGAGGAAATGGACAAATATGAAACAACCAGTACCTAATCAACATGTTCTCCCAACTAACTTGCTCCTAACTAGCTGTCAAGCACAGCTGGTCTTTCCTACACGGGGGATCTAGACCGACCCAGCTTTTTGTAGCTATTATTCTTGTGGTGGGTTCTTCAAGTTATATTAAAATAATCAATAACTTTTGCAATTTCAGACCTAATAATGGCAAAAAACCATGAAACAACTTGTATATGTCTATATTCTGACTCCTTTTTTTACCTATAGAGAAGGATGGGAAAGCGAAAGGCTCCATCTTATCCTTATTATTATTATTAATACGAGGTAGAAGTAATGAGAACAAAATGATTGCTATAATGAGGATGCAAGAGAGGAGAGAGCAAGTAGACACTAAAATTAAAAATAAGCCATCTCGATCACTTCATCTTTAAATAAAAAGAATCCGATTCGAAATCGGCCCTTCTTAAAAAAATGTAATAAAGCCACAGGCACAAAGACACGTCAATTTTATAGAACACACTGTTTTCCGTTGGGTGTTAAAAAGGAATTCTCGATGGCTTAGGATATTTAGGACATAATATTTAAATGCGAAAGTTAGATATTGTCCTATAATATAACACCTTTTTTCAAATAAAAATCCAGTCTAGACATAAAAACCATTTTCTTATTTCAATGAGGAACCAAGCCTCTGTGGTCTAGCATCCCGTCGTCGGACTTGACTTCTTAAGGTCCAGGGTTCGATTCCTGGGTCGGACAACCAAGAAAATTAGAAATTGTGCGTCATCAATTTTAAAATTAAACAAAAGTTGCCCGGGATTGCATATGTGCCCGGTTGGCGGTAGGCTTGCCACCTATCACATTGTGGGTCTTAGTGTCTTCGACTAAACCCTGATTGTGTCTCTGCCTACCTCTTCGGGGAGCGTGAAGATACTTACCAAATCTAAACGTAAATTAATACAAATATATGCCAAAACCGTCACAATTTAGTTCAGTTCATTTTGTAACAATGATAAATGACAAAAATCCGTCGTTTATTGTCTTTACATATTTTTGTATAAAATCATCATATTTTCACCGTAAAACTGGATTATAATATTCATTTCATTTTCTCCAAGTTGCTTTTGACGCGCTAAAGAGTTTAAAATAAGTATTTGAACATAAATTTGAGTTCTGCTTTTCTTAATATAGAAAGCTCCAAATAACTATTTTTAAAATAAAGTTATATATAACTATTTTCTCTTGCTCATCTCTCATTATTTGGGGAGATCTATTTGTGAACTTGGTAAAAAAAAATCATTTTTGAAGCGAAAATAATCGTTGTTTATTAGTTGATCTTATCGAGGAGACACAAGATAGATAAGATAAGACTTAGATCTCATCTGCAAGCAAACACAACGTTACCAAAGATGTTATGGCGGCAGCAATTGGTAAGGCAGTGGTAACAATCCCGACAAGTTACAGCACAAATTCTTATCATCTAGTGTAAAGTAAGTACCTATTTAAAATCTGCTTGTAACTGGAAAGTTGTTTTATAGAAAAAGACAGCAAACAAGTCGCCTCTGTGATATGGCGGTCAAGGTATTGGACTTGACTTCATGAGGCCCTTGGTTTGGCTAAACGTGTTGGTAAGCGCATAACTTCCGAAAGACTGGATGGATTTGACTAATTATTTTTTTATTGTTTTAGTAATTGTCAGAAGAAGGTTCTTATGAAGAGAAAAACCGGGAAAGTTGCAGGGAAAAAGGGAAAAATAATACTTTATTATTTCCCAACATGACAGGGTGGAACGAAGTTCACCCGGACAGCTGGTGTTCTAATAAAATGAATGTTGCTCGAGATTGGATATGTACCCGGTTGAATATAGGCTTATCACCTATCACTATGTGGGACTTAGGTTCCTCGACAAACAATCACAGAGCTTAATAGTACGTACGTACGTACGTGGAAACCGAGGATAAGCTAGAAATTTTAGGTGCATCACTATCCTATGGCCAGAATATTAGACACAACCAATATTATGGTGGCTTGATGTTTGAGGTTTTTTTTTTTATGATATTGGAAGGCAAACAAGCAGACGGATTTCCTGATGGTAAGAAATTCACGCCGCCTAGAGACACCAAAGGTGGTAATGGTGCGTTGCAAACCTGGAGCCGGGATGTTAGGCCTCGAGCAAAAGTAAGTTTACCGGCTACCTTACCCTCCGAACCGGAACACGTCATGACGTTATGGCGGCAGGAATAGGTAAGGCGGTGGTACCAATCCGGGCGAGTCGCTGCTAAACTCTACCACCTAGTCAGAATTCACGGTGTTAGTGACAGTGAGCCTTTGCTCGCCTTTAACGAGCTGCCTGGCAAGGAAGGCAGATGGTCTATTCTACAAAGAAGCCCGGACCAACACGGGTGAGGTGATTGGAAATGAGGATTTTTTGGATTTTATAGCTCTTAACCATACCATTAGAGCTATACAATCCAAAAAATCCTCATATTTAACCAAGAATTTCTTTTGTTCTTGAAGAAGAAGCTACAAGAAGCTACAAGAATTGTAAGCTGATGTGATCTACATGGTAGTTACTTAACTACCTACGTCACTTATTAAAGATATTTAATTTTAAGATTATTATCTTACAGAATAACCTTTATTTAAGAAACCTACTTATTATCTAATCTTCATTGTAATCGGTCCGTCCGTTCAAAAGTTAAGATGCCACAGACACACACACTCACACACACCAACACATCAAATTTTCAACAATCATACAACATTCCGTCGAGGGTTAAGATATATCTGTGAACAAAGCATATGATGTAATTCACGTGTTCCATATAAATCTAAGACCATATTATCTGTTATTATAGCAGTGTATTGGAACTAATACTCTAATAAAGTATCTCGACCGGAGAGTAATGTCCGATGAAAGAAAATATCACGCAAAGCGTGACGACTACGATTAACATGAGAGGAAATGAATTAGGTACATCAACAGTAGGTTTATTATAAGCTTTATAGAAGGTTTTGTTTTCCGTGTTCTGATCTAGATCCTATGTGTAGTTAATAGACCATCTACCAGGCAAGAATAAGACGTGAGCATAAGTTATATGGACAATTATCAATAAGTCTCCGTGTTTGTCCGGGCTCCTTTGCAGAAAAGACCATCTACCTTCCTGCCAGGTAGCTCGTAAAAAGCGAGCATAGGCTTACCGTCACTAACACCGTGACATCTGACTAGGTGGTAGAGTTTCGCAGCGACTCGCCAGGATTGGTACCACCGCCTATTCCTGCCGCCATAACGTCAGACGGTAAGGTAGCCGGTAAACATACTTTTGCTCGAGGTCTAACATCCCGACATCAGGTTGGCAGCGCACCATTACCACCTTTGGTGTCTCTAGGCAGCGTGAATTTCTTACCATCAGGAAATCCGTCTATTTGTTTGCATTCCTATAACATAAAAAAAGACCACTGTTGGTACTGTACAGCAACTTGCCCGGTAGAGATCTATATTGACTTCTTTCTGCCGCAATGCTTAGTGTAGCGGATAAATTTTCACAGTAGACCTTACACCAAGTCACAGAACATTGCACCTGTTACATCTATGGTTTTCACATATTTAAACTGTTAGTAATTGTTATAAACGTTCGCTGGGTCGGCTAGTAATGACACAGATATACATGAAAATAATTATTTATATAATAATTTAGGTACTATTTTAAAATAGGTTTCAAAAGATTTCAAGTACAGAATTAGTCTAATTTAAGAACTGTAAAGGTCTATTTTGTAAATAATTACCAGTTTTAAGGAAAGAGTGAATTTACCCGTAAACAAACAGTTTACTATAATTACAACGGTATGTTTTGGTTATTTTTTGCTA
This sequence comes from Calephelis nemesis, assembly GCA_002245505.1. Lineage (NCBI taxonomy): Eukaryota > Metazoa > Arthropoda > Insecta > Lepidoptera > Riodinidae > Calephelis > Calephelis nemesis. The sequence continues at coordinate 136,645 of NJDD01000718.1, read as the reverse complement.
AAACTTTCTCCGGGCAAATTTTGTGCATGTAACATTGAATATGTAGAGTGCTTAATGCCTACCTACTTACGTTTTGAATATAAACTTTAACTTAAATATTAAATATTTATGTCAAATTTAATACACACAAGTTTATCATAAAATTTTTATCAGTTTAATTCTTATTAAATCAAGACAGTTATTATCTAAACAACAACACATTAAATTAGGCTTACTTAGTTTAAACCGTTGCAATTATAATTTCAATTTAATATAGTAGCACAGTTCTTACTAGGTTTGAAACATTAAAATGGAATATAATTTTAGTGAAAGACAAATAATATAAAGTGAAAATATTTAACGACGTCTTCACGATGATTAACAATCCGAAAGTGGACCATATTCGAGACGGTGATCTCGACCACCTGGATTAACGATTTCATATTTAATGCTTAAAAATACTGACCTTGTGTCATTAATAAAGTTATAATATGTATGAAATCCATGTTTAAGTTTACACAAAACGTTCCTTTATGACACTCGCGGCGGGTTTTTGTATGTCGACGCGCTCATGGCGTGAACTACGCGTGTAACAGTCGACAGTCGACTGAGCCGGTGTCGGCACTACGACAGGTGCCAAGCGTAGCAGGTAAAGTAGGCAGCGTAAGGCTGGTCGCACATGGCCTACTCACAAAACGCCGCTACCAAACTATAGTATTGTTGATTTAATTTAGTTTTTAACCGACTTTGATAAAAGGAGGTCAAATGGTCGACTCCTACATTTTCTATAAATTTTAAAGAAAGAAAAATTTCGCCCCAGACAGGATTTGAACCTGTAACCTTTCGTCTTTGAGACGATTTGAACCTGTATTGAACCTGTAACCTTTTAAAATTTTTTCTTTCTTTAAAATTTATAGAAATTTATCCCACGCACAGGGCAAGTGCTAAAAAAATAAAAAATAATAAAAATACGACGACTCCTACATTTTTCGAGTTAATGATTTCTCTGACATTTCTGAATCGAATTCATTTTTTTTTTGTTTGAAAGAGCGTACTTCCAAGGTGATTCCATTGCTATTAAGTCATGATCAATCAATCAAAAAAGGGAAATATTATATAGTAAATGTTTGTGCACGTAGATGATCTATTTATTGAAATTGAAGTCGGTTTCTTAAAGTTTTACTGCATTTAAATAATGTCTGCGGTTTTATAACTGTTGTTTATTACTAACTCATTGGTTTGACTTCCGAGTGTAGAGATATTGGGACTACAATGAAAACAACTGATATTATAGCACTTGTTACTCAAATAGAAAAGGATCGGGTGTGTTCTCCATAACATATTTTAAGTGCAGTATTACTGAAGAAAAGTTAAGGTTTTTTCTTTAATTTTATTTTCAACATTCCACTACTGTACCACAACCATTTAAATCATGAAACATTTTATAGAGGAATAACTGAAATTCATGAACTACCTTCCAAACAAACTATCAAAGACTAATTGGTTATTAAATATGTAAGAAACATTGAAAACCCCCTGGGTTATCATAGGTATATAGGGGTTTTTCGGGCATTTAGGCGTGAACCAATTTTCTCATTTTTTTGTGGGACCAATGTACCTTAGGCTAATCATGGTAGCCTTAGTTGTATCTCACCTACCTCTTATCCACGTGAATAAATATATTTGAATTTGAATTTTGTGACTTGATTTGTAACTTGCAAGTGGCTCGTGTGCAGTGCGCCTAAGCGGTTGTCTCTCCTGTCGACGACAATTTCGCGTGCTGAATAAACCCGAACTCGGGTACAACAGTTTACGTGCTTAGATTTGGAATGTTGATTTCTGTTGGCGTCGGTTAATAGGTTAGTAGGCAACAGATTATAATTTGCATTGATTTTATTTTTAGATTTCTAGTTTCAATAAGTTTATTTTTTACGTTTAAGCATTAAAAAATATACAAATAAAAATGATAACTTCTTTGTTATGATACAACAGTTAAGAGCTTTTAGCAGATTTAATAATAAAAATACTATTTTATTCGCGCCGTCGGCTTATCACCGTTTTTCCAGAATAATTTATGCTCAAACTGGATAAAATAGATAAGAATTTGTAAATATTATGTATATTAGAACTATAAACATTCCTTCGGGTGATATACAGTTAATATATGAATACTAATATTGTGTATTATTCTCACATTTTAATAGTTTTCCATAATGCACGGACAACAGATAAAGGAAAAGAATTCAAAAAATGTTTAAGTAGCTGTTGTGTCCACAAATTTGGCTGTATAAATAATGTTTGAATCATGTTTTAATATGTTAGTTTTTAAATAATTGTATCTAAACATTCATTTTTTGAGTTTTAGTTTTTGGTGACTATTTAGGTCTCCAACGTCAATAAATACCGGGATATAATGTTTTCCATGTCATTTTCCAGACAACTATTCTATCTTCCATTTCGAAATAGTATCGTGACATCCATCTATCATCGTGAAAGAAAGGCAAACAAACAACATTACAAATGTGCAAGTGCACATTAATTGTAATGTCAGAAAATAGGAAGAAGGAGGCGCGTTGATGTCTTTTCTATGAAACTTATTTGTTTCTTTGAAATATTTTTAACAGTTTCGAAAGTATATTTTTTTTTATTTTAGAAATCTAGTAGATTTATATAAAATTAGAAAAGAAGATTTAAATAAAATATTGGAATGTGCACAAAATGTGACCAGCAAGTGGATGAGATAAAACCATATCTTTTTTTTATGATATTGGAAGGCAAACAAGCTGACGGATTTCCTGATGGTAAGAAATTCACGCCGCCTAGAGACACCAAAGGCGGTAATGGTGCGTTGCCAACCTGAGGCCGGGATGTTAGGCCTCGAGCAAAGGAAGTTTACCGGCTACCTTACCCTCCAAACCGGAACACGTCATGACGTTATGGTGGCAGGAATAGTTAAGGCGGTGGTACCGATCCGGGTGAGTCGCTACGAAACTCTACCACCTATTCGTATAAGTTATGCAATCAAATCTAACTTCATATATTTTTTAATTCCTGACGGATTAAGTAGAGAGACGGAGAGAGTAGAGTGTTAAAAGTTTGACGTTTCTGTGTGTGTCTGTCTGTCTCTTTAATCTCCATGATGTTCTGGGTCCCCTGTGTAGAACAGAGTATTTGCAACTCTTCCTCGCAGCTTTAAATAGGTAAGCATATATAAATAAAACCAATATTAGTGGTTAAATGCAGCAACATTCTCGGGTACCTCCTTTACCGGGCCTGTAATTATAAATAAACATCTATCAAAAACTTTAAAAATAAATAGGTCTCAATTCTACGAAAGTTGGTTTTAACAAGATGTTTGCAATAGTTTTTGAGCTGTTTGTATTTTTTAAAAACCAAAAAATCTCTGCCATTAATCAAAAATTATGAAAAAAATACTTTCTAACGATGAAAAATTTTAAATTTTACTGGCTAGTCTCAATATGAACCATAATTTTGATTCCGAAATCCTCAAAGGATTCCCTATAGGAATTAGAATACGATTCGCACTTGGTTCTTTTTTAATACATCTAAACAACATTAAGGCCTGTCGCATACATGCAGAATTTTGCTATACAATTCCATTTCGAAAAACCAAAAAAAAGTAACAGCAAATTCAGATAAGCTCCGTACGAAAAAATTCTGGTCGATGTCGTAGGCCTATTTGTCTGATTTTCTGCGTTCGAAATTTCGAAACAGAATTCAGTTACGAAATTCCGAATGTATGTGGGGATCCTAAGAATCAGTCTGACATTTTTATTAAATACGGTCACGTCCACGTAAAAAAAATTTAAACAAACTTAAATAACCGTTAATGTCTTTGCGTCATTTCAAATATTTTTCATACATATGGTTATATGTTCACAACATTTGATTTTAATTTATGATCTTAATCCTATGCTTAGTATTTTCAATTAAAACATGTTTAAAATAAAATAAAATGCTTTTATCTTAAATGAGATACATCTAAGGAAAATAAGGGCCTGCCGCACATATTCACAATTTTGGTAGGCAATTCCGTTTCGAAAAAACAAAAAAAATTGACAGCAAATTCAGACAAACTCCGTACGAAAAACTTGTAATGGTACATACACTTGCCTGAATTTGCTGCGTTCGAAATTTCGAAACAGAATTCAGTCACAAAATTCCGAATGTATGTGGCGGTCCTACAAATCAGTCTAAAAATTTAGTTTCTTCAGTTTCAATATGGTCACGTCGTCATAAAAAAATGTTAGACAAACTTAAGTAACTGTTAAGGTTTTTGCGTCATTTCAAACATTTTTTCATACATATAACTTTCGCGAAATTTGATTTTAATTTATGATCTAAATCCTAAGTTATATTTTCAATTAAAACATGGTTAAAAATAGAATAAAATGCTCTTATGTTACTTTATGCGATAGGCACCATGCAAACTTTGTTTAGAATATGCTATACATTGTATAGTACTACTATTTAAATTATGCGCTTTGGCATTACACTTATTACTATTTTTACACTTTATACCTTTATTTTTTAAATTGGCTGACTTAATCTAAATTTTAGCGAAATGATTAATTATGTAACATCAACTCTATATATATCTTTAAAATACATTCGGATTTCCCAAGGCTTGACGAATATAGCCGAAACACATAATTTAAATAATTTTGTAGTTTAAAATTAATCATAATTAATGAAGGAATTTCATGTTGTTTTGAAGCGAAGACGCTTGAGTTTCTTTTTTTATTAATTACCGATTCGGTGGTAGGTTTTTAAAATTATCCACGCGCAACTCGTAATTAAGTACTTGCTTTATTGTTTATATGAATAACTAATCATTTAATTATATGAAATATCTTTAATGAATATATATTAATATCTATACTTATATTAAAATAGTAGACGAGCGTTGTTCATTGAAGATATTTATTAAACAAATTATTTTTTTGTTGACAACTAAAAATAGGCGGCAAAAAACATTTTTAGAGTTTTTTCTATCTGTGTCATGACAGCGATTCATTAACTGACATACGTATACAGCCTCTCCTATTTCTTTTCTTTCTTTAAGTTTTGGCCGTCACGTTAGTATATTGCCATTCGTCAATTAGAAATTTGCATCAAATTTTACATCAATTTTAATTAGTAAATTATAATTAGTCATCAGTCATAAGTCGTCAGTAAGTTATGTCAGGCTCTTAGGTAAAGCGGCGGCCTCATTACTCAAGCTCATGTAAGGACATTTAACGGCAACGAGGAAATACGCGACACGCTAATTTCTTCATGATTATTTTATTTGTGCACTTTCACTGAACAAAATTGTACAAAATGCCAGCAAAATTGACTAATTTCACTCAATATCAACACGAAATTCAATAATTATGAAAAAACTTTGACCGTATTTTCTCTCAATGGCGCCAAAACTCCCCTCACCTATTTAATCACCTATTTGTTTTTTTTAAACCATCCAAGAGTTCATTAATATATCTACAAAATTTTAACCAATTGGTTAAGTTCATTTAGGAGGAGGTAAGTGACAAACATATCTATTTATATTTATGAAGCAATTGCTGAACCAGCAGACGTTGGTATGTCCTAACCTTGAATGTTATTTTTTTTTCATATGAACTTTCTCCTGGATATGACTGACACAACAAAAAATAATAAGCTGAATTGAATCTATTCAAGCGTCATGCTAAGACCAAGGGAAATGGAGATTTATTTTTATAGATTAGGCAGATCAATTTAAGTAAATGGCTTCATTTAAGGAAATATTTTTTCAATACTGGGATGAGACAATCCTATCGCCAGGTAATTATTAATTATAGTAGGACTATTCTACATGCTGTCTGTTATTTCGAGAGGGTAGAGTGTTGTACAGCAGCTCGACCGGTTTGGTACTGCCGCCTTGCATAAATACCATCAATTGTCGTAACGGGTGACTGAAGCAGTATGCACACATAGTTAAGATCCCAACCATCTCAGCAGCACAATAATAACATCTTTGTTGTCTAAAAGCGACAATTTTCTGTTACCGACAGGAGAGCTGCCTGCTTGTTATCTATTACATAAATTTAAAAAATGAAGTAATCTGAGATAACAAATTAGACAGACGTCGCATCCGAATTAATAATAAAGTGTTTGTCCTTATTTACTAAAGTCTTTATTAAACCAAAAAAGATATAAGAAATCTTTCTTACTAAGGTTGGTCAAATTTAACTAATATACCCAAGTTAAACTCGGGTAGAAATCGACCCGCAATCTTTTCAGTCAATTCTGTAAAAAGTTGTGAAAGTGATCAAATTCAATCAGAGACTAAGAACGTTTACTGATCCTTTGATCATTGTATTAGTATTTCTTTTATATCAGAGGCGAATTAATTATACTGGTCCTTTGATCATTGTATTAGTATTTCTTTCATATCAGAGGCGAATTAATTATACTGGTCCTTTGATCATTGTATAAGTATTTCTTTCAAAATGTAGCTATGTACTTTACAATATGAAAATGAAAAATATCTTTGAGAATTTTTACCTGTTTACTTGCGAATTTTGGGACAACTATTGCACCGAATTACAATCTCAATCTGTATCTCTATTTTCCTTGATCATCGACCGCCCTTTTCCCTATTTCTCTAATTAGACTTTTGTCTTGTAAAGAACAAATATAAGTTTAGCAGAACATTTAAATCTAGGAATTCAATTTTTTTAGTCATGACAGAAAAAGGCTCCAGTTTTTATTCCCACTCCTTCACAGTGCATACTTTAATGCTATGGAACTTCCTTTCCATTGATATTCGTAACATTACCTCCACAAACTCATTTAAAAATCGTTTAGAACGATTTTACTCTTGGTTGCACTTGATGTTATACCAGTAGGTATAAAATTTATATTACTTTTTATTGTTAGTAACATATATACATTATTAATATTAAGTAAATGTTTATGTAGTAGTTTATAATTTTAATAAAGATATTTTTATCTTAAGCCTGTACACTGTCTATTATCAATTTTTATTTTGCATTGTTTTTTCTCTATCTTAGGTTATCTGTGAGATATCTCTTGTTAGAGATAAGCTTGCCTTTTCTATTACTTGTACAATCTCGATCTCTATTACTTGTACAAGAAAGTGTAAAATAAATAAATAAACAGTGTCTGTCTCTAGTGACAGCTAAATTCTTTATGAAAAATGTATTAGAAGGAAGTAAGTGCTTTGGAAGGAAATAATGATTATTTGGAAATTTTACCAAGCGCCGACGGTGAAAATTACCAAAAATGTAGGCAAAAATTTAATAACTTAATAACGTCCGAGCAAACCCACAGGCAATAGCTAGTGGATATCTTATTAAGAATTTTCGATGAATAGTAAAATCTGTTGAGTAACAGAACCACCAGTTGTGTCGAATTGTTTGAAACGAGAAAGTGATCTTGTTTGTTTCAATTTCAATCTGTGAAATTACCTTGTCAAATTCAGAAAAGAGATGTTTTAAAATGTTAAAGTTTTTAGCCTAATAAGCAATACCGTCTTATTGACGGTATTATAATAGGGCACACGGGGCCAGTGCCCAGGGCCCCTACACTCAGAGGGCCCCGAAAGATCGACCGTTTCACTCACTTTTTCTTAAAATATTTTGTTGGTTACCAAAAAAATCGTAGTGGGAAAAATTGTAAAAATTGATTTTTTTATATTCCGAAAGGGCCCCAACATAATCTAAGACGGCCCTGCTAATAAGCTAACTAGGCCGGGAACCATTGGAAAAACATCCTTATCAAGTTGCAACGCAGATTTACCTTTATTTTTCTGAACTCTGCCTACTACTAAGCAGCTGGGTTAAAAAAAACAGCGTAAAGGTAGAAACACACTACCTACTTAACAGTGACGGACAGACAGTTACGTGACAACACGTATCGGGGGACTGCTACGTTAAATTATAACTTGCAATTCTTTTCAAACTTTCGGTTCCAACTTCGGCTTCCAATTTTTTAAGTCGGAGGTTTTCAACGGAGATTGAAGCATTAAGAAAGATTAAAGCTTTTTGAGTCAAGAGAATACGTCTTACCGTTACTTGTAAAATTGGAGGCACGAAGGTGGAGTGAAATGTACTCGGCCTAACACAGATCTATTTAATTCTAAAAACCATTTCTACCTTAGTTCAGTTCAGTCAAAATTGGAAAACTATGTAGAAGGTTGCGTGACCTAACATGAAAAATATAAACGTCAAATTGAAAACTTCTCCCGGTTTTAAACGACTCCAAAAAAGAGGAGGTTCTTAAGTCAACTGTGTGCATATTATAAGATACTCGTAGTAGAGTAGTAAAAATACAAAGAATCACACAATCGTGAAGTTTTCTCTCTTTGAATCATTTCTCTTTTGTATTACTTATGAATTCTTACAGAATTAAGAAATGGAATCCCTTTAAATAAATGTTCGGTGATAGGCTATTTTATAATTATCTGACGAAGGTACGTATAAGTAAAAGTTTAATTAAATTAATAAGTGGTCTTTCAATGTAAGTCCATTGTTATAAAATTATGATAGGCTTGTAGTAGGGGAGCCCAGGATGCTAAATGTGTAGTCACTCAAGCGGTCGCGGCATGGGTATTAGACGTTGTCGATTAAATGGCAGAAAATGAAAAAGGTTATGTGACGTTTATATTTTGTAACGCCACAGCAAGTGGCTAAAGTCTAAAAGCTAAAATAATAGTTACAGTTACTTGATCGTACGTGAGCGCATAAGATATTATTTTAGTGCATAATATATCTGCGATAACGGAAATGTGTTGGTCAGACGGGTCGCAGTAATGGATCATGGCCGTAGATTACTTGTTTTTTTTAAAGTTTCTTTCTAAGTCACGTTTAAAGTTACAACATTAAAACAAGCAATTGTTAGAATGTAATAAGTCCACCGTACTTTAATCTGATATGTTTGATTACATTTTCAATAAAAAATAGGCAGACAACACGCGCAAGGGTTAATACGTAGTGGAAGTGATACATTTTTTCTCTAATGTTGTAATCAGACGCGCCCGAAAAACTGCCCGCATTCCCTCTTGGGCTCCCCTACCATGTACAGCAAGCAATGCAGATATTTCCCTTTACAATAGCATAACGTATTGTAAAGAGGTGCGTTGCTTACTGTACCTTATCTACTAAAACGCCAGACAATAGACAAGTCCTATCACGCTCACATTATTATTGTTGTTAAGGATTGATTGTCCCCGACCAAAACATTACGAACAATAAAGCAACCTTAAAAGGATGGTCACGGATAATCACATAAGGTCTGACCCATTTTACTTGACTTTTCAAAATGAACCTTAACTTATTAAAATAAGGTATAAATTGTTATGCGACATTAATCTTAAGTTCTAATGGGCAGTTATCACGACATAACTTTCGGTGTATCGGAATGCGAGAACCACTTTCCATTATCCTTTTTTTCATAGAATATTTACGTGCTCCTACGCGTCCAAGCTCGCTAATGGGTGTGGCTATAAACGGCCGGTAAAATGTTCTTTTTATAGTCCTAAATGAAAGTTTTCTGTTTTTGGATTTGTCATCACCCTTACATGACTTCCTGTCTTCTGATTTCTGGCTGTTTAATGTCTCTGCAAAGTATGAAACAAATTGAATCCCACATCAAAGTAAGAATTATACGCTTGGGTTAATCAAGGGTGTTAATCAACAATACTTATACATAGAAAAACTTATATAGATAACCGAATAAATTTCATAAACACCCAGACCCAGAAATACAGACATCTAAATGTTTATCACACAAATCTCTATCCACGGTGGAAATTGAAATCGGGACTCGTGGTTAGTCAGTGGAATTGGACTTGTACCTACGCTAACACGTCGGCTAACGAGGCGGTCCATTTCTAAATGTCAATAGTAAATATTGCACACATAGATTTAGACAGTCATACAAATCTCACAGACTGTAGAAACTGTAATAAATTAATATACTTAGTAAAATTCGTAAATACTATATTTTTATGATAATGGAAGGCAAACAAGCAAAAGGAAGAAATTGACGCCGCCTAGGTCTCTAGGTGCAAAGGTAGTAATGGTGCGTTGCCAAGCTGAAACCGGGATGTTTGGCCCCAAGCAAAAGTAAGGTTACCGGCTACCTTACTCTCCGAACCAGAATACGGCAACTGCAAGCATTGGACGTTATGGTGGCGGAATAAGTAAGGCGGTGGTACCAATCCGGGCGAGTCTCTATTAAACTCTATCACCTAGTAAGCCTATGCTCGCCTTTTACGAGGTGCCTGGCAGGAGCCCGGACCAACACCAACTAGAGGAGCAATATGTTTAATAGAGCATTTTCTAAATACAAACAAATTACTTTTATATAATTAAATCAAGTCTTTGATTTCCGGATGTAAGGCATAAAACGATTTTATATTAACAGGGACGGCGTTTGGGTATGGCGCAGTTGGGCAACCCCCCAGAACGCCAAGATGTAAAGATACGTCAGATCCTGTACGCTATATACTATTTACCTTTTAGTATAGGTAGTTTTGAACAGCATGTAGGGGACGCCGTATTAATTACGCCCCAGGGCGCTGCTATTACTAAAACCACTACCGTTTATATATTTACTCATCATGTCAGTATCAATTACAAAAAACAAATAAATAAACAGTTTGTATACTTACTCTATATCTATCCTGTCAGCGCTTAGGCAAAACTTACAAGGAGACAGCAGCTGTAAACAGTTTTGTCAAACGTAGATATTTAAGGCAAAGAGTAAAGTAACTGTCCATGAAGGAAATTTAAGGTTTTAATATAACCCAGCGGTTATCCGTTAAGTTAAAGGAGTGAAAAGTATATGATTTTATAATATCTAATAATACTTAATTTACGAGTTTTTCTTAGTTCGTAAGATTAGACAGTAAAGTTAATTTGTTGTTGTGAAAACAGGGTATACTTACAAACATACATATTGTTGCATATACTAGTAGGAAGTAGGTAAGTAATAAAAATTTGTATAAATTATAAAACATAATAATCTATTTTTTATAAAAAGAGGCGTAACAATCTAGAAATTTAGGTTATTGGATTTATTAATTATCGCAGTTAGTCACAGCTAGGTTGCAAAAGTTATGTGCATCATGTTGACTCGTTTGGTATGGTATCACATGTTATATCTATTCCTACCGTCAGTTACCGCCATTGTCATGTTCGGTGCTGATAAGCTAGATATCAGGTAGACTCGCATGTGTGGCCTTAGTTCTTAGTTTAGCTATAATATGATAGAGAAACATTATTAGAAAATATGTTTGATGACTCAATAAAAATAATATGTTCGGTTCAAAACGGCACTCTTGCACAAATATGCAAATCTGTTTACGGCACTCTTACACAAATATACAAATCTGTTACAAAGATGTTTTTCACTACTACATCATCGCGAATGTGTCAATGTTCATGTTTGTTTTGGTGTGCTATTTCGAACGTTTGTAGGCAGTTTCCATACAGTTTCGTATTTGAACAGAGTCCTTACCATGGGTTTTCGGGTTGTCAAGTTTACTATACTTGCTACCTTCTCTGTAAATTATTTGTATGAAAACTTTGGACACCGCCTCAAGCGTAAACTAAGGGAAACACATTTTTAGACCAAAAGTGTCATAGATTTCGACACGTAATTTACTGAAAGTAATCTATACCAACTCATGGTAAAGGCTCATGCTATAGGTGACGACCGTTTCTGACCATAAGAATTGTTTGCTTGTCCGCTATCTTATGACATAGGTATTTGGCGTTTCAAGCCGGATCCCACAACTTGGGAACCATTCCAAACGTGTCAAATAATAGGTACCAACATCAAAATAGAAAATTTTCGAATTTATTTCCAAGATCTAATTTATTATGTTATTAATTGTTGACTTGTAACTTGTTACTGAACTGTGTATTTACATGCTTTTAGTACCTTCCAGTAAAGACTTGATCAAGTAAAAAATAAATTGATGTTATACCTACACATTCGGTTTAAAGTTTAAACAATAAAAGGAATTTTAAATTGATTTGTTTTTTTTAAATCCAAAAAAAAAAAACTTTAGGGCATTGGCAGCACTGGCAATTTCTGACATGAGTATTGAGTGACACTGACAAGTGACTTTCACAACTGACGTTTGCGGTTTGACAAATGACAAATTTTGTTTTGGTTCTTCAAATGTGTGTGTTTCGAAAATCGAATTTCAGTGTTGATTTTGCATTTACAGTGTAGATTATTGAATTCATTTTTTAGGCCTAAGGTCAACATAATATAATAACAGAAATAAACTTTAAGTTAAACTTACATTTATTACACTATATATTACATTAACTAATAATGAACGACGTAAATTTACCTGAAGACTGTGCTAAACAGTGGGAAATCTTATTACTTTTGTTGTCATCAGAAGAAAAGAAAATCGATCGCACAAGTGAAAATGAAATAGACACTATGAGTTATTTTTTGAAAAGCGAAGGAGTTCGGTAAGTGTTTTGTAAAATTCGTTTTAATTACAATATTAATGTACCCATAGTAAATCTAGTTGTACTTAACGTTTCAGTGTAGCCTTAGTGTCCAAAAACACCTTAACCGATTATAATGAAATTTTGCACACAGATAGTTTAGAATATAGAGAAAACATAAAGTGATTTCTGTCCTGATCATTCAACTTTAAGTAAGCTAATTAATTGTGTGAATGTAAATGTTAATAATTCTAGGTTTGTTATTATAAATACTCTGATTATTCTATCATAATATGTTCTTAAACACAATACCTTCATTTTCGTTGTTTCTTTAAAAAAAATGTTGTGCGTAAGTCAGGACTTAGTCTTTTTGGGGACAGGGATTTCAGTTACAACTATGTGTATATTTAGTGTGCATATATGAATAAAATCAAATTGTGCTGCTTGCCATTCAATGTGATAAAAAAATCAGATACAATAAACAATAAAATATTATCATTTAGAGCCTGAATTCAAGTAGATGACCATTTAAATTGTCACTTACCTAATATGAATCAGTATGTTTCAATTTTGATTGCTTGCTTGTAGTCTCACTTGCATTTAATTTAAAAGTAAATCTTTTCAATGTTATTAGTGCTTACAGAACCATCTAGTTATTTTTATTGGGTTGGTTGGGTTACACTATATACACATTACAGTAAATACTACAGTAAATACACACAGTCACACAGTGTACCCAAAATCACAAAATTTACAGTTACTTTACAAATTCTGTTACTCTGAAGTCTTGACTTCATGACCTTCCGGGTATAGCAATAAAACGAAATGTAGTTTTTCCAATTCCCTCATAAAAAAATGTTGCTTGGGATTGGATTTGTGCCTGGTTGGCAATAGGCTTGCCACCTATCATATTGTGGGACTTAGTGTGTTCGGCTAGTTTAGGGTTGTGTGTGTGTCTGTGGTTGTGCCCCTGCCTGTCTCTTTGGGGATAGCGCCCACACCCATGCATGAAGATACATCACCGTTTCTTTTTTATAGATCTAAGAAAAAGTCACACTGGTAGTAACTAATTGAAATATAGACTCAGTCTTTTCTCTAACATTTATACATTCACTATCATATTACGGCAACAAAATTTACTGGAGGTCTGTCTGCAATTGTAATTTCTGTCTGTAACATTGTTTTTTTTAAATATGTGTGTTTAACCTGTGTACAAATACATTATAAAATGTTTTATAATGTAAAGTTTACCATGATAATGTTTTGGTATTAAATTTTGAAAAAATGTAACATTTTTAGGAAAATCCTGCTACAATGGCTACATCAAATGAAGGCAACATATGCTCGTAAAACAAGTGACTCAGATACAGCTTTAAAATGTGATGACATTTCTCTGCTGTGGCGTCAAAGAGGCAACGATAAATTTAGAGCTAATTTAGTAGAAGATAGTTTTAGATATTATACAAATAGTGTACTGTACGCTAATCATAATGGCCCTATGTATCCTTTGGCTTTAGCAAATAGATCTGCTGCACTTTTACGATTGAAAAGATATCAGGTTAGTGCTGAAGATTTTTAATATTATTTATTTCTAGAAATAGCTTTCAAAATGTCACCACCTCACTACAAAAAAATATATTAAACACTTGTTGAACACATGTTTTTTGGAACACTGTCTAAAATTAATTTCTCAACACATAATATGCTGCCACGTCACCCACATGCAATATTTTATTGGGTGGATGTCAATTTTAGACAGTGTTAAGTTAAAGATGCATCTGCGTTTTTTTTGTGGTAAGGTAGTCACTCTTTTGTCACTAATCTCTATAAATTACTTAGTCTTGTCTTAAATGTTGTTACAAGATTTTTTTCTTTAACAATAATGTTTATTAGACGCTTTAATGTGTGATAATTTATAATTAACACAATCTCATTGAAAATATACACAACCTTGTAGCAAAATTAAGATCATCTCCATTGGCTTTAATACAGTTGTTTTGATGTTAAGGTCATTTGTCAATGCACAGTGTCCATGGGAAAATCCTTATTGTCAATTTAAGGGATTGCTTTTGGGCCTTCAAATTATCACAATGTTTTACATACATATTTGCCATAATTTCTAAAATTATACAATGTTTTACAATATGCTTTAATTTATGAAATTGGGTCTTGGGATTATGACAAGCTTTCAGATTGCCTCTGTGGTCTAATGGTTTGTGTTTGCATTGAGGTTCCGGATTTTAATTGTAGGTTGGGTTTTTTATAAAAATTAACATATTATTTATCTGGGATTACAAGAATTCTCAGTCGGCAATTTATTTGCCACAATCAAGTTGCGTACTATCAAACATACTTTTGTACAGATGAAAGATTGACAAAGCAGATATACAATGCGAATGTGGATGGATGTAGGTACCTGGGGAGACCAAAGCTGACATTTCACGATCAGTTCAATCGGATATTATCCGAGGGTGGTGTCAAGAGACTCCGAAACCGGCGTGTTTGTATGAAAAGGATAATGAATGTGAAGGAAGCAAGACAGGTTTGTCAGGATTGTGAGGTCTGGCAATCAATACTCTCTGCCTACCCCGTAAGGGACTTGGCGTGAAGATATGTATGTATGTATACCTTTGTAAATTAATTTACAAGAAAAAAAAACAAGCCCGCTAGTTTCTTTCGCCGGATATTCTCGGTGAGTAGCTGTAGTCCGATGTGGTGCTAGTTATTGAAATTATATAGATGCCTCACAAGAATCTTTGTATACATCCATGTAAACAAATATATTAGAATTTGTGGGATCAAAAAGTACCTTGGGCTTATTGTAAATGCTCTGCTTATTTCTTTGGGGATATAGACGTGAATATACTGTTTTTTCTTAAGCTCTAATGAAGTCAGAACCATTTGTTTCCAAACACTCGTGAGTAGTATACATTCATTAAGATTCCAGGCTGAGTCTTTCTGAAATGACCATTTATTTTGTAAATATTGTTTAAGGCTGGACTAAGTGTTTTTATATTGTATTAACTGTAGTTTCGCAGTAAAAACAGGCTTATATACGAAATTTGCAACTTATGTAGTGAATTACCAGAGCCCATGGACATTTACAACACAAAAAATGGTGTCCAATAGAAAGTTTTTTTGCTTTTTTTAATTAAATTTCAATTTTTTGGTTATAATTAAAAAAATACTACCATCTTAAACTTTTACATAAAAATGAAATAGTATACGTATATAAACTATTTAGAAAAATGATAATTGCTTTTTTAAAGCCAAATATATGGATTGCTTAAATGTATGCTTTGTGCATGTTAAGAGAAAATAGAATATATTATGTTTAATGATTTTACTGATGTGTTCTTCACATTATATTATTTGCACTTTCATGAACACTTGCATCACCACTGAAGTCAGTTTCTCAAAAAAGTTGAAACTCATTTGATTTACAATTAATACTTTAAAGGTACAGGTCAAGCAAACAATAACATTACCTGTCGTTTTATGCCCCAAAAAATATTGCCCTTAGTTTATTTGATCTCTACCTGCCAGGTTGTAACTAAACCATTAACTACATTTCATTTCTATGTTATCTCATTTAGTTATTTTACAACTGGCATAAATAATATGCTAAAATGCAAATAAAGTTCTTTATAATTTTTTGGGTCAACATCGTTTGAATAATTCATTAGATGCAGTGCTTATTCTGATGTAGGTGATACAAAAGTTATTAAAAAATCATGAACAACCAAAACCAGTTAACGATGAATCTCTTTTGTAGGAATGTCTGTCAGATGTGGACTTAGCTATAAAGAAAGGGTATCCGGAGCAGCAGAAACACAAGTTACTTTTACGACGTGCTGATTGTTTTATTGAATTAAGCAAATATGAAGCTGCCAGAGAATCTCTAGCTGCAGCTATACAGCATGCTGATACTCTTAATCTCGCCACTGTACATTCAAGTATGTTACCCGTACATAAAATACTTTTTAGAATAAGGTATTGCTTTTTAATGGTGTTTCCAAAAGAATTTTCTTTTTTGTATGAATAGTAACCAAACAAATGTAAAAAAAATGCAAAGATTTCCCTTAGTCGAAAAATTTTTTTTGAACATGTTTGTTAATTTTTATTAGTACCTATACAAGATACATAATGACAAGCTTACAGACTGCTGTGATTTTCCGGGAGTGGTGACAGAAGTGAAAACTTGAATATCAACTTTCTGCATTTTTTGTTTTATAATGGTTAGGGAATAATTTTACACTTATTGCTTTAATTATCAGTAAAAAGTACTATCGTTTATGTGCTAAATTACAATATTAACTTAATTGATTTTGTTCGAAAACAAAAAAAATATATTGGCGAAACGAAAATCACAGTTTTAAATGAGGCGACTACATACAGTGTTTTGCTATCCCTCCATCTTACTAATTTTTGATCAGGTCACGTGTCTTACCAAGTTTAACATTTCTTACTTATTACAAAAGTGCAGAACCCTGCTAAAGAAGTTTTCACTTCAAACACTGTCAATTGTTATTGCAAAACATTAAATTTAATTTTAAAGTCAATTATTTTTTGTTTTTGCTAAAAACTTTTTGGTGTAGTATATTTGGTACATATATAATTAACTAACTGAAACAACTACACTTTTCTAGTTTTTATAATGAAATATGTGTGCTGTGCATATTATGGTAAAATATAAAACAGCTCAAAGTTTTAAAATTTTCAGTGGAGTTTGAAAAACACGTAAAGATATTGGAAAAGAAACTGGAATCATCAGAAGAAGCAAAAAAGCCAGAAGAGCCTGTGACACTACCAGACTGTTATTTAGGGAATAACTTAAATTTTAATGGAGCCTCAAATGCAATCGAATTAAGGTAATACATCTGATGCTATCATATAATTATTTTTTAATACTAAATAAAATAAAAAATAAATGTATTTGCACACCAAAATATGGTAGAATATGTTTGCGTACTTAAAAATTTTGGTAACATCTTATTAACACGCATATTCTGCAAATAAATAAATTTCGTTTTATTTACAAGTTAAGGTATAATCAATTCTGAGATTAAAAGCTTCTTTCGAAAGCCTCTAAACCAAGTTATTTAAAAAAAAGTTGAAGATAGTATACTTCGATACGTTAAATTTATTTATTTATTGTTAACGGATTTCATAATAGTAAATTGGCTTTTGTACAACAAGCATGCTAAACATGCCTTTTTTATGATATTGGAAGGCAAACAAACAGACGGATTTCCTGATGGTATGAAATTCACGCCTCCTAGAGACACCATAGGTGGTAATGGTGTGTTGCCAACCTGAGGTCGGGATGTTAGACTTCGAGCAAAAATAAGTTTACCGGCTACCTTACCCTTCAAACCGGAACACGTCATGACTTTATGGCGGCAGGAATAGGTGAGGCGGTGGTACCAATCCGGGTGAGTCGCTGCGAAACTCTACCACCTAGTCAGATGTCACGGTGTTAGTGACGGTAAGCCTATGCTCGCCTTTTACGAGCTACCTGGCAGGAAGGCAGATGGTCTATTCTGCAAAGGAGCCCGGACCAACACGGGGAAACCATCATTTTTTAAACCCTCTCGGAAACAATACAATATCTTTACATTGTTTTTTTTTCCTTCTTATCAGACGTAGTGATGCTGCAGGAAGATTTGTAGTTGCGAAAGACAATACAAAGAGAGGAGACGTGTTGTTTTCGGAGAAACCTTACGCGTGGGTAACACTACCTTCGGAAGAGGGTGTGTGTGAAATGTGTTGCCAAGCTGATATTAATTTAGTGCCGTAAGTATAAAATTAGAAATTGGTCTGCTTGGAAATACGTCTGCTTGTTTGCCTTCCTATAACATAAAAAAAATGGTAAATCAGACCTATTCATAACCTTTGTGGTCTAATGGTCCAGCGTCGGTCTTGACTTTTTGAGGTTCCAGGTTCGATCCCCGTGTCGGGCAACAAAAAAACAATAAAATGCGTACTTTAATTTTTCTATTAAAAATAAAGTTGCGTGGGATTGGATATGTGCCCGGTTGACGATAGGCTTACCACCTATCACATTTTGGGATTTAGTATCTTCGGCTAGTGGTAGGTGTCCTGGTTGTGCCTCTGCCTACTTCTACCTTCTCTTCGGGGATCGTTGCGATTCCAAACCGGATGCAATGGATAAATGACAGGTAAGAGACACATATCTCCGAAGTGGTAAGCAGAGGCACAATCACCTACGATTAATCGAAGACAATAAGTCCTACAATGTGATACTGGAAGTATCCATTTTCAAATTCTTTTGTTGCTCGACACGGGGATCCAACCCGGGACCTCAAGAAGTCAAGTCCGACTTCAGACCGCTGGACCACAAAGGCGATAGTCGGTAGATATTATAAA
>NJDD01000718.1:87279-117772 GCA_002245505.1 Calephelis nemesis | reverse complement strand
TTGTAGCCGGTGTTCCCGCAGCGTGTATTGTGGGGAAGAGTGTCGGTCTCTCGCTGCCTCGTCGTTCCACTGCTGGGAGTGTGTGGGCGCCCAGGCTGCTCTCTTTCCTACCATAGGCATTGCGCATCTAGCTTTAAGGTATGCTTTATTTTACTGTTTTATGATGGATACCTGTATTTTAGAAACGTGTCGTTTTGCTTCTGAATGGTATTTTTTGTACGAATAGTAAAAATCTAACTACGGTCGTTCGTTATGGACTGTTAACTCGATACATTTTGTGTAGCTATGAGCAACGCTTCGTCGCTTTTATGCAAACTACCTGTTACCGCTGTATTTGCTTTTTTCCCTGTTGATACTATCCTTCCGAAATCCTTACGTCGATTGCGGGAGAAGATTTGAACGCCTGGAAAAATTGAAGAAGCAACATCACCAGGATGTCGGAAGCCGCCATGTTTAATTTCCAATCCGCCCGGAGTGCACGCTGGTCGCGACCTTAAACTATAAAGTTTAGATTAAACCGATTCGCCGCGTGTGTTGTGCAATAATTTCAAGAAAGAAGTTAGAAGAAAGACAGATCAGTCGCTTTCTTTATTTCCGCGTCGAATCAGCACCTGATGACATATAGTCAACCGCTAGTCTGTTAAAATACGGACATTTATTTTCTTAATTTCGCATACTGCCGTTCAAACGGTGTAATCCTTTCACGCCACATTTGTGGTCCTTCGAGACAGATTCTTTTATGCATCACTACCAATGATTATACTAACGGATTACGGTTCGTTGATTATATAGGAAGCGAGCGTTAGTCGCCTGTGGTCTAGTAGTCTGGTGTGCATGGTGACCACGGACAAGGATAAGGCTTTTTTATAAGAGAAAACCACTCTATAGACACCATAGATGATTTAGGTGCGACCTAGGTTCTTTGTAACCGAGGTGTTAGACCAGTTGTGCAAGTCTACTGACTACCCTCTTCTTTTTTTTTGACACCTCGTCATGGATAGGAGGATTCCGAAACTTACTTTTGGAGTTGGTTAAAAATGAAGTGTAAAAAAGGCAATGTAAGAAAATGGAGAAAATTTACTAAGGGATTGCAATGTGCAATAGCTCGCACGGAGTGGTATTGCCTTATCTATTCTAGGTGTAATAGCGATAGTGTTTGCTATTGTCGTCTTTCGCGTTAGAGTACGGTAGACTAGCAGATGCGGTGTAAGATGCCGGTTTCCGAATATGAGAGTACTAGAAACCTAATTCTGTATGTATGTATCCTGTCCTTGTATTGTTTGCAGAGTTTTACTAATAAGTGCCAGCAACGGGCTTCCCGCGCTTCCCCCACACGTCTCGGAGCCGACGTGCGCGCTAGATCTATTCAAAGGCTACGAATGTGTTGACAATATAGATATATATAAAACGGACGCACAACCATTCTATAGGATGTTCAATTTAGTCACCAATTTTGGTAAAATGAATAATACGGATTATATACAGTATGCTCTGGTGAGTATATTTTTTAACATTGTATTATTATTGTAGATACGTTGATATATATATTTCAATATAATCGCATAGTTTGTGAGGGTTATTAATCCATGTCTGCTCCTTAAAAATATGCCAGATAAAATAATGTTAATAGTTTTTTTATTTACTAGAAAAAGTATATTTTCAATTTTCTAATAAAATTAACGTTACTCGGGATTGCATACGTGTACGGTTGGCGATAGGTTTGCCACCTATCACGTTGTGGGACTTAGTGTTTTCGGATAGTCGTGGGTGCCCTGGTTGTGTCTCTGTCTACCGCTTTTGGGATACGGGCGTGTAAATTCTTATGTCAAAGGTTAGCGAACAAGCGCGCGGCTCTCCTGATGGTAAATACCAGTCGTTGCCTAAAATACCGTTGATGTTACAGAGATGTCGCTGTACTGAGACCGGGTTGTTAGGCCTATTATGCAAGTCTACTGGCTACCTAACCCTCGGGACCAGGCAGAGTGGTTACGGCGGCAGAAATAGGCAAGGCGATGGATCCCTTTACTGCACAGCACTCTATCACTAGTGGTTCGTTGATACTGACCTATATTTTAATCTGTGCTCGCCTGCCAGACAGCTCGTGCTGTTTGGCAGAAACTGATGGTCTATTCTACTCAACGGACTCGAACCAAAGTGTGACAGTTCTGAAATGCTTAAACTCTATCAAAATTATATCATGTTTCTCAATCCAATTTGCAATCAAAATGATTATAATTATTTATTATATGTGATAAAAGATGTTAAAATAAATGTAATATCGTAAATTATCTCTGTGGTCTAGCGGTTCAGACTTCACTGCATGAGGTACCAGGTTCGAATCTCGGGTCGGGCAACAAAAAGAAAATTTTGGGTTTTCCAATTGTCTAATAAAAAAATGTTGCTCGGGATAGGACATGTGCCCGGTTGGCGATAGGCTTGCCACCTATCACATTGTGGGACTTAGTGTCTTCGGCTAGTCGTGGATGCCCTGGTTGTGCCTCTGCCTACCTCTTCGAGGATATGGGCGTGAAGATACTTTTTTTAATATCATAAAAATATTTAGAATATTTGCACACTGGTAATTGGTATCATTAACTATTTTTGTAACAAACTCTAACTCTTGGATGTAAATTTATTTTCTTTTAAGCCCAAAAATATTAATTTTGCACGTGACACGTGACATATCAGATATTTCATTGCTCTAAAAATACTGCAGATTAAAACAAAAACCTCCTCCTTTTTATATACAGGGCTAACCTAGACGTATACAAAGGGTTATTTTATGTTTTTTATTTCATCCAAAAATCTTAGTAATCCCCGAGCGTTACTTTTCAGGCGTTACTTTTATTAGAAAATTAATAATAATAATAAATCATCTTTATTTCACATAAACCTACAAGAGGCACTTGTGACGGGTCTATATAATAATAAATCTACCACCGGATCGTAACGCGGCCGCACACTGAGAAGATCCGGCAAGAAACTCAGCGGGCTTGCCTTTTTTTTCTTACTTTAAAATATATTTACAAAAATTTATGTAATGATACATTATATTTTATAAGAGATTGGCATGAGGAGCAATTAATCCCAAGCAGTCTATTTGGTTTCTTTAGGCGGCGTGAATTTCTTGCCGTCAGGAAATCCATCTGCTTGTTTGCTTTCTAATATCATTTTAGAAAAACAATGGTGGTAATTCTGCTGTTCACAAACTAAACTTATTTTAGATGCATACTATCTTTCTCAAATGAAACAAAAACAAAAGAGATGGAACGTTAGATACGTCAGATTATTCCGAACATGTCCAATCGCGATTTTTTTAATCGACGTTTTCCGAGTAACAGTTTAAACGTCTGTAGAAATGACGTGTACGGTCTAATTTGACAGCGCTAAAAGTGTTTTGTTTCTTTCGTTAAAAGAAGACAGCGATAACTTAAAATTAGTTTAGTGAGTGCGCAACAAAATTACCACCAATGTTGTTGTTTTTTCAGACAGCAGCAATGCTTACATTATATTTGGAGAATTTTACAAATTTCTTCGAGTTTTTACCGAGTAAAGTGCCTTACGCACTCCCCGACGGTCAGCTGCGGCTGTTTGCGGCTGCGATTATACTGCGGAGTCTCGGCCAGTTGATTTGTAATGGACACGCAGCTTTAAGTTTGTCGGCCGTTGAAGAAGACGACGGTAACAATGGTAAATAAATACATACTAGCCATAGAGTAAGCAAATTATATTGATACAAGAAGGCGTTACATTGCGGAAATCCATACTTCAATCTAAATAAAATTATTTAATTTGCAATTTTTCGCCAAAAAATGTGTAAGGTATCTGCTCGACCTTCGTGGAGTGCAGTCGAATTCTCCTGATGATACTTCGGTTACGAAGCGAAACGTATGTTGATTTTTATGTGGTGTGTGTTTTGTTCGTGTTAATAAAACAGTTTAGTGGTGTGTGTTGTGTGAAGCTGGATATATTTGGGAGTTTTAGCTTCCGGTAAGTCCAATTCATTCATAGCCCACTATTTCGTCTGTTTTGTTACGCCGTAATACGTATTCATTTTTTTGGCGGAAAATTGCAAATTAAATCATTTTAGTATATTTAAGCAAAATTTATGTTTACGTTATAAGTAAATATCTATAAAAATAATGTATATTGCGTGTCCATTCGCTTATATAATGAAAAATGCCTGATAGTTTCAAGTCATTGCCTTTAAAAATATTGTGACAAAAGCTTTTCGACTGGCTTTTAGATAAAACGTGTTATTGTGTAAATTACTAACTTGCAGAAAGGATTAATTAGTAAATGTAAATATGAAATGTCTATCTTGCCGAGGAGTTTGTTACGCTTTTTCTTTTCTTGGCTGGCTAGGTTCGGAAACGGTGGTAATGTATGGCAGATATGGTAAAACTTTATCACAATAAATTATAAAACAAATAAGTGATAACAATGTAATAAATATATTTTAACTAATTTATGTAAAAATATATAAGTAAAAATAATAAAAACTGTATAATCGTGTTGATTAGATATTTGGACACCACAATGTAGTAGAATATGTTGGTACGAATCATAGATTGAGGAAGTAATCTAATCTTTGGTTTTTTTTATGATATTGGAAGGCAAACAAGCAGACGGATTTCCTGATGCTAAGAAATTCACGCTGCCTAGAGACACCAAAGGTGGTAATGGTGCGTTGCCAACCTGGGGCCGGGATGTTAGGCCTCGAGCAAAAGTAAGTTTACCGGCTATCTTACCCTCCGAACCGGAACACGTCATGACGTTATGGCGGCAGGAATAGGTAAGGCGGTGGTACCAATCCGGGCGAGTCGCTGCTAAACTCTACCAGCTAGTCAGAATTCACATTGTTAGTGACAGTGAGTCTTTGCTCGCCTTTTACGAGCTGCCTGCAAGGAAGGCAGATGGTCTATTCTACATAGGAGCCCGGACCAATACGGGGAAAAATCGGGGTACGAATAATTATTTTCTAACAAGTTTTAAACACATATCTTCGCAAGTAAATAAATTTAATTTGATTTAAATTAATTTGAGGAAATATGACGAATGATATCTTTTTCAGGGCGAACTTTGACAGAAAGAGAAGTACGAAGAGCAACGGCCATATATCCTTCGGCAGCTATGATGAACCATTCGTGCGATCCAAACATCATTAACACGTAAGATGATTAAAAATTTTATAGTTGTATACGTATCAATATATTATTTATCTAATAGCCCACCCGCCGAATTTCGTACAATCAGACATGGTTATCAGTTTTTATGGTAAAAGTTAGAATTATATTTTTCTTACAATTTGCTAATAACGAAGTAGTGGTTCGTGTTAAGGGTTGAGCCTCTGAAGGCTCTCGTGTCCATTAAACACTTCCTGAGGTGACTATCAACCAAAATCAAATCTATCGTACTCATTTGATCATCCCTTTTCCATGTATACGTATGTATGTCCTTTTGCTGAAACACTGTGTAAGACTGTGCTGTAACTGCATGCAGTTTTCGTAACTTTCATTTATAACCGATCCCCAAAAATAGGAAGTTATTAATTCGATTTTATAAACCTACCCTCCAAGATAAGTAATCTCAAAATCCATTCGTTATTGGTCGAGTAATAAAAAGCGTAACAAACGTACAAAAAAAACATAACGACGAATTGATAATCTCCTCTTTAAATTGCGACAGATATTACTTACCCTCAAAACTCCATTTTAAGTAATTTATGAACGGCTAAAAGTCTGTGAAGGATAAAGGGAGTCAAGCTAGGAGGCTGGGAGGGTTTTGGCAGAACTCTACTAATAATAGATCTTGGTCAGTTTCTACAACAGCAGGCTGATAATCCGATGTGGTCGTGAAATATCTGCGGGCTCCGAGGTGTTGAACTGCTACGGGCCGCACCGCGCACGAGAGACCACCGCCCACCGCCGCTCTCAACTGCGCGCGCAGTACATGTTCCACTGCACGTGCTCTGCATGCACAGACACTGATCGTAGAGATTTCGTTGTAAGTACATTTAGATAGTTTACATACATACGCACGCACGTACGTACAAACAGCACTCACTTACACACAAATCCGCACGCACCTGTAAAAGTACGTACAAATGCGTCTGCGACGCATGTACGCAAAAATTCATTTACCGTAAAACACACGCATTCAAACAAACACAAAAACTAATCAATGCTAGTTAAAAAAGATAAAGTCATATTTTGTACGAAATACTTCGCTCTTCCATTATTTAAACTTAAGCTAAGTACATGCTTGTGTATTTTTTTAAGCTGTGTAAGTGTGTAAGTGTTCATGCGTACATGCATGCGTGGGTGTGTGAGAACGAGATAAATGTTACACCCATTTAAGGCTATAAGTAAAAATACTTACTTAACTTATTTTAACATCTAGCTTTGCTCATATTTATAAATAATTTATTAATCGCATATACAAACACAGATACGCGCACACGTTTACACGCTTTACTTAAATATTAAATTTAGATTATGAACAGCAATTTGAAACCGCACCCGCTCGGGGTTTCACACATATGCGGACAGGCTTTTATGTCACAAACATTTGTGTGTTCTGTGCTTTCAGATCTTGGGTTTTTTTTAATTTTCTAATGGTATGTATGAAATCTTAGGTTATCTGTTGGCGACTATTACAAGCATATTATGTGCTTACTTTCATTTTATATGATTTATCCAGTGGTACTTATAATTATTTATTCAGAATATCAATTAGCTGTGACAATATTTATTTGAAGGTGGTCTTACCGTCCCTGAAAAGAAGGCTGGCATGAGCTATTTCTCGCTCAGATCATTATAAACCACAGTTTGACAATCCTAAATATGCAGGAGCTTCGAAAAGCGACACGAAAAAACAGTAGCTGTAGTCATATGCGAGAGTTTTTAACTAAACCGGGTCTACTCGTTTAGCACAATATGAGACATTGCTACACATCTTAATTATAGTTTGCTTTCGTTTTGTATATCAGTGCGTCTTCTGTACATACTACTACATACTGCTTATTCCGTGACTGTACCTTGATTTTTTATTCAGCTTCTATTCAGCGCCTACGCATGTCAATCGTGCAAAGGACCTGTTATTTGGCGAGGGAAGAAGTTACATTGCCAACAGTGCCAAGCTGAGTTTCACTACGAACGGGTTCTTACTGTCATAGATAGAGCTGAGGAATTGGCTTTACAAGGTGAGTTTTTGTTCCAAACAAAACAAAATATTCCCCGTGTTGCTCCGGGCTCCTTTGCAGAATAGACCATCTGTCTTTCTGCCAGGCAGCTCGTAAAAGGCGAGCATAGGCTTACCGTCACTAGCACCGTGACATTTGACAAGGTGGTAGAGTTTCGCAGCGACTCACCCGGATTGGTACCTTACCTATTCCTGCCGCAATAACGTCATGACGTGTTCCGGTTCGGAGGGTAAGGTAGCTGCTAAACTTACATTTGCTCAAGGCCTAACATTCCGGCCTCTGGTTGGCAACGCACCATTACCACCTTTGTTGTCTAAAGGCGGCGTGAATTTCTTACCATCAGGAAATCGGTCTAATTGTTTGCCTTCCAATATCATAAAAAAAATATTTTTAAAGTTTTTATTTCAATTAGTTTTGTGTGTGGGAGTATTACCGGGGGGTATCACTCCACTGTTTAGCGTTTTCGTAGTCTGCTATCGACCGTTACGATAGCTACGTTGTGAATATGTATCTGTGACTAGCAGTTTCACGCAGCTTCGTCTGCGTAACTTGGCTTTTAACGGCACCGATTTTGATGAAACAAAGCCCATGTCACTCAGGGATAATGTAGCATTCTAATGGTGAAAGAATTTTTGAAATCGGCCCAGTAGTTTCGGAGCCTATTCATTTCAAACAAACAAAAAGTCAAACACAGGAAGTGTTACTACTCTATAATTTTAGTATAGATCATTTGTCAACATGTTAAAAAGCTTTATTTTAACTCAAAACTAATATTTAAGGCAGATTTTGAACTAAATTATGCTTCTTAGGGCCACTTGCACGTTCCTGGGTTAAGTATTTAACACTTAGTTAGTGTCTAACTAGGATCAAATCTCCTTATATTTGAAAGTTTAACTCGATATTAAACGTAACCCGGGAGTGTGCAAGTGGCCCTAAGTCTATAAAAATAACAACACTAACTTTTTGTGTGTATGTTTTTAGCGGAACACGTATCATCTATAGAAGAAAGGTGTGAGAAGATAACCGCGGCGTATAAATTAAAACAACAAGTACTACATCGACATAACTCGACGTTGCGTGCCTTCGCTGATAAGCTGGCGAGGCTATACGCAGATATGGGTAAGGTTATGGGATAGACACACACATACACACACACGTACGCACGCACCCATTCTCTCTCTCTCTCTCTCTCACACACACACACACAAACACACACACATATTTATAATTAACCTCACGTCTGCGAGTTTTACTTAACCCTGTAATAAATATAAAGGAAGTTTGAAAATTAAAATAGGTCTCATATGTATTTAGTTTTTATAAATATTGCAAAACTAGCATTCCGGCGAACTTCGCTCCACCCGTTCAGCTTGACCGGAAAAATTAAATAGTTGTTTTTCCTAGTTATGTCGTGTCGAACGCGATAAAAAAGTATCCTATATCCTTCTCCTCGTTTTCAGCTACCTCCCTATCATACTTTAAGCGAAAATGGTTGAACCACTCTTTGGTAATAAATAGTAAAAAAAACTAACATGATTTTCTTTTATATAGCTGACCCGCTGAACTTAGTTCCGGTCGATCTATTTGTGTGGGAAAATTTGAAATATTGTTTCTCCTAGTTTCCTCGCAAAGTTTTCTTCTTTCTTATCTTTTAAACTGTGGAAAATTTAAAATATTGTTTCCTCGCAGACTTTCCTTCTTTCTTATCTTTTAAACCTTCCTTGGAAACAAATAATTCAAAACTAAAATTAGCCAAATCTGTGCAGCTGTTTTGGAAAAAAATTCTCGAGTTTTAGGGAAATTTACCAACAGCAATCGATTTTTATATACATATAAGAAGATTTCACACCACAATTGGATAAAATATGCTTAAATAATTTTGTGACATCCTTTTAACACATTAACAATTTTCATTCCTTTTCCTCTGGATTTTCTAAGGGAAGTATTGGACCCCTTCTTCTTTCTTCTTCGGGCTTCTTTGCAGAATGTACCATCTGCCTTTCTGCCAGGCAGCTCGTAAAAGGCGAGCATAGTCTTTCCGTCACTAGCACCGTGACATCCTACTAGGTACTAGAGTTTCGCAGCGACTCGCCCGGATTGGTACAACCGCCTTACTATTCCTGCCGCCATAACGTCATTGCTTGCCGTTGTAGAATCAGAATCAGAATAATCTTTATTCACATGAACCACACAAGTGGTATTTGTGCGCGTCGACATTTTTTAAACTACCAACCGTTAGCAGGTCAACCGTTTCGGTTTGGAGGGTAATGTAGCCAGTAAACTTAAATTTGCTCTAGGCCTAACATCCCGGCAAATTTCTAATAAAAAAAACGTTGCTCGGGATTGAATATGTGCCCAGTTAGCGATAGGCTTGCCTCCTATCACATTGTGGGACTTAGTGTCTTCGGCTAGTCGTGGATGCCCTGGTTGAGCCTCTGACTACCTCTTCTGGATATGGGCGTGTAGATACTTTATGATTTAATTAAAATCATGTTCATTCTACTCGTTTTGTTTCAGGTGAATTCAGCAAAAGTGTTGAACTTATAAAGCAAAATATACAAAGTTTAGAGTATCAGTTCGGGTCCTTCAGTGTTGAGGTGAGATTATTTACAACTTAAACATAGGAATATATTGACCGCCTCGTTGGTCGAGTGGCTAGCGTACACGCCCAACTATAGTAACAAACGCGAGGCTAGGGTTCGATTCCCGACGGGTGCAGCCATTTGTGTGATGAACATTTAGATGTCTGTTTTTCCGGTCCTGGGTGTTTATTAAGTTAATTCTAGTATCTATTTAAGTATTTATATGTATTAGTATCGTTGACTAACACTCGTAACACAAGCATATAATTTGCTTACTTTGGGGTTAGATTCAATGACTTGCCCGGGTAAGGATCAACCACCTTGCCTATTCCTGCCGCCATGATGTAATGCCATGTTCCGGTCTGGAGGGTAGGGTAGCCAGTAGAGTTTACTTACAGACATACATATCTTCAGGCCAAGCCCCTTATAGGGCAGGCAGAGACTATCGAGGGCCAAATCTCCCGACTCTGTCAGACCTGTCTGGCTTCCTCCACATAGAAGACAAATACAAAGACGCTGGTTTCGGAGACTCTTGACATCACTTTCGGATACAAGCCGATTGCGATTTGTTCGTGGAATGTCAATCTAGGTATCTACGGGTACATACGTACATCCACATTCCCATTGTATATCTGCTTTGTCAATTGTAGAGGTCACGATTGGCCCAATATCCCAGTCACAGGACGGCGTCGCACCAATAATATCTATGGTCGCTATAGGAGACGTTGTCTTTAACAATCCGGTGTGCATGTTCGCTGTATTTTTAACTGACTTAAAAAAAATAAGCTATATATTGTACTCCTATTTTTATGAATGTTCTTAGATTTTGCCGTCATTTCTGCACTGATTTTAAAACTATTTTTATTTGAAAGAGGGTACTTCCGTGCTGGTTCCATTGTCAATAAGTCTGGATTTGCTTATGAAATCCCCGGGAAGTCGACTAAAATACTCAATTTTGGTGTACGTGATGACTTGTTGAAACTAAAGTTGGTTTATGCCGTTTAGCTGCTTATATTATGTCTTGAAACATCAGCTACCGGCAGACTTTCAAATTTTGTTTTTATATTTTTGGCATTTTTTGAAAAAGAAAAGCAGTTGCTAGTTATTTAACTAAATTACCCCATACATTATTGAAATAGGTCGGAAAAGCCACAATTTTTAATAAATGCAAATATTTTTAGGTTGCACACGAATTAAGAAAATTATCAGATGTTATGTTAGAGAGGATTATCAATACTCCACAACATGTAGACTACAGGTGAGTTATCACAGTTATTAGAAACTAGCTGTCTACTGATGACTTCGTCTACGAAGAATAAACTTTCCACACACTTTTGAACCCCATTGTAATAATTTTTGGGTGGATTTTTTAAGCCTATGTTTGAAGTCGGGTCTTTAACTATAATATAACTTAATAGTTATGCATATCAAATTTATCAAAATAAGTTCTGTGACTTAACCTTAAAAGCGTAACAGATAGAAAGAATTTAACATTTAAATTATACTAGTTTTGATAAGACACATACCTACACCCATCTCGAGACTAATACAAATGTACAAGTATGTAATAAAAATGTATATGTATTTTTTTTTAAATTATAATAATTAATTGCAGTGGACAGAAAACTGTATTGGGATCAGGATAAAACGGTTGAATTGATTTTAATAAATTTGAGCTTAGAAATAGATTAAACTTCGGAGGACATACACAAATCTCGTAGCATGTTGTATTTTCTGGATAACTCCCAAACTAGAAGTAGTCTTAAATTAATCAATAATTTGTTCTACCGAACAAATGATTTGTCTCCATCTTATAAGTATCAATTTAGGCAAATGATAGTCTGTTAATTTCAGGGATTGGTGTTTAGAAGCGCATAAAATAATAAAGAAGGCTGTGCAATTGCTGGAATTGAATTACGGGTCCTGGGAGCCTCTGGTCGCCAGGTTGAAGGAGCAGGAATCTTTGGTGGCTTCCTTCCTCGCCGAGAGCAGGACGGCCGATGGTATAGACTGTGTACATCACAACTTGCACTATAATTTGAAAATATAGATACCATTCTTACTTATTTACAGTACTTACATAAAATCTTACTTATGTAAGATCAAATGTATACCCTGCTGAAAGCAAGAGTCATTTATGTATTGTTATTTATTATTTAAAAAGTCACTTGCTAGACTCACAAAGTTAAATTATTTCTATAACTCTCCGGTTAGAAAGTGACAACTTTCTACTCGCGGCTGAACGAAGTTGCCACTTTCTAGATCAGTTGTGCTGAGAAAAGCCTTAGGTAACATGTTTGTCTATCGCAACTTCACCCTAGCTATGTTACGTAGTATATAACTTTCTTATTTTACTACCATCTAACTCGCCTTTCGGGGAGAAAATTTAGCGACTTCCTCCTTTGCTCTGAATGAAGTTGTAACTTTCTAGATTTGTGAATCATTAAATACATTTCTCTGAATCATTCATACTTTTTAAATTTTTCATTTTGCACATTTCCCAAAGATATTATACTTTGCCTAGGAATTGTATGAAAATCTGTTTTTCACACATCCGGTAACATAATATTATGTGCTTGTGTATGATTAAAACTATTGCTCTGATATTTTTGGCTGAAGCTATCTTTTTTAGCCATTTTGTATGTTAATTGACAAGTATCTAATGCAATAAATATCTAATGTTAAGCATAAAACTGCAAAAATAAAAATCTAAAAATATATTTCATTAAATAACCATTACAGTATAAACATAAACGAATGAACTCATTCATTCAATTTTGTTTCGTTGAAAACGTAAGAGTTAAACAGTCTACTTAAATATAAACATTTAAACTTGTTTAGTTACTCATCATTACTGATTTTTTTACCATAGTCAAAAAAACAAATTTAATGAAGAACATTAAAAGTACATAACATAACGTTACATTTTATCAATGCACCTTTATAGGCCCTTATCTTTCCCTAATTTGTTAACATTCTTAACACCTATACCTTTATTCTAATTGTCACGAAAAATATATGCCCAAAAATATAAATTTTGTGGGTTTTGAAAAACTATCACACGTAATGAT
The DNA here is from genome assembly GCA_002245505.1 of Calephelis nemesis. NCBI lineage: Eukaryota > Metazoa > Arthropoda > Insecta > Lepidoptera > Riodinidae > Calephelis > Calephelis nemesis. The sequence continues at coordinate 104,915 of NJDD01000718.1, read as the reverse complement.
AAAATATCATTTTTGTGAAGAGACTATTGTAATTTTAATAAATTTTAGTAGTAAATATTCCTACAAGCTAGCAAGTACTTAGTGAGATACATTTTCGTTTTAGAATTTTAGTTTTGAATTATCTGGAAATTTAAATGAAGAGTGAGCTGCAGTAAGTTGAAATCCTAACAATTTCGTGTTTGAAGCTGACATATTCATCAAATCGTCACTACTACACTATAAACTAAACTACTACACACTGAAGATTAAAAAAACACTTCTTCTATACTTATTAATAGTATTGTAAAATATGTAGAGCATAAGCAGTATAAAAGCTGCGTAGTAAAATACGTAAGTTACCGTTATGTCGAAATAATTTATAGAGATTATAGTGATAATAGAAGTATATAGGCTGTAAGTGATATCCAAGTGCAATTGTAATGGAGCGATAAGAAAGAAAAAGATGTCTGACCGCCATTTTGATAGCGTATATACTTACTTATTGTTGGAGTTTGGTTCCCGACAGAGGCAGGCATTTGTATAATGTTGAATATCCCTAGACAAACTACACAAATTGAATCCCCTAATGTAAACAAATTATATGCTTATGTCATTGGTGTTAGTCAGCGATTGTAATATAATAATAATACGTGATGCTTAAACTTTGGACCCCTTTTTACGAAATTTGCGCGGACACAAGAGCATAAAATTTATTACACTTACAGTTTATGTGTAGGAGAAGTAGAGAACGCCAATATTTTTCAATGAATAAAGTCATAAGTAAATAAAGTAATATAAAGTAATATAGTAAGTCGCTTATAAAGTACATTAAATCAATAAATAAAATATTACCTACACTACCATGCATTTGACACACACAAACAAATATATTTATGATAACAGATCACAGATAAAGCACTAAAAAGTTTGGAAACAAAGTAGTTGGTTTTAAGAAATGAAGATGGCACTCTTATCAAAAAGATTTAAAAAAAATATGGTTGAATTTCGGCCAACGGACGACCACTAGTACATACAGATACTGAATTAAAGTTACTGGAATAAATACCAATAGAATGATTAAACACCCACCCATAAATGTAGCAATCGAGATGTTTATCATACAAATGTCTGCCCCTGCATGTAATCGACCACCATGGCGGTCAATGGTGATAGATTTTTGTAAATCTGAATTAAACATATATGTATTTGAATATTTATATATGTATTTCTGTATAGAAGATCACAACTTAAGACATTGTGTAAAATGTATATGAAAATAAACGAAATATTATTTAAAGATTAATAAAAATGAATATTTGGCTTTAGGTTTTTCAGTGACAATGGTGGTAATTCTGCTGTGAAAGAGACAAACTACTTTTAGTGCTGTCAAATGAGTCTGTACACAGCGTTTCTACCGATGTTTAATCAATTTTTGGAAAGCGTTGATTAAAAACGTCAAAATCTGAATTGTCTAAAATGTTCAATTTATTTTTAATTTAAAAGGTGTTGTATGCATCGGAGTTTTGGCGCGATCGAGAGAAAAGATGGTTGTTGGAATGGTCAATTTTGGTGGCATTTTGTATAACTTGGTTTAGTGAAAGTGCACAAATGAAAGTAAATTATTATGTCATGTTATTCCTCGTTGCCGCTGAATCTCATTAAATGAGCTTATGAGCTAATAATGCGGCCTTTACCGTTTACTCAAGATACTGATATGACATTTCCTGACGACTTAAGACTAATTTTGAATAATTTAAACTAGATTTTGTTAAATCGGATAACTTGATTCAAATTTTAACTTGACTAATGGCAAATGCTAACGCTAGTGCCAAACACTAAAGAAAGAAAGAAAAAAACATACATCTAAAATAGGTAAGTTTAGTTAGTAAACAGCAGAATCACCACCTACCTATATGTCCACAGTATATGAAAATGGGCTTGATAGATTTTCTCATAAAACGTGAAAATCATTACGGTTAATTAAAAAAAATATTTTTAGAAATATAAAAAGGTTAGAGGTCCTATATTAATTAAGGCAAAAGTTGCTTATTTAATTAAAACGAATCCATAGATAATTACTAAATATGTATATTAAAGCAATTGATGATATAAATGCATTTATCGACGTTAAAAACTACCCACAGTTTTCCTAAATACTACCTTATACCTAATTAATAAGGAATGTAGAAAGACTAGGGCAACGAAGAATTTTAGGGATGATAGGGCAAGCAGTCGAATTAAAGAGGTTAACGACGAATGCTTTTTGAATAGAATGGATTGCATGTCGTTTTCTATCTTAAATAAGACAGAAGAAACTATGAACCTGTAAATAAATAATATAAACAAAATAGACTTTTCTTACAAACAGCAAATATGATATTTCTGTGATCAATAATTAAAATCGGAAATCATTACTATAAGTATCACTGTATGCTCGGTTTCCATAATCAACTAACGGTAATACGTAAGGCCACAAACTGGATCTCAGCGTTTGCGGGGGGTCGGCGAGAGCAGCGTGATCTAACACATAGATTCTTATCGAAGTGAACTGGATGTCAGCGGAGCGGGCAGCGGCGCCCGAGCGACGAGCGACCATCATGTCGCCTCCCTGCGATTGAGTCAATGTAGTGCTGTTCCCCTTTGTATTTAATATTTGTCGATAAGTTTACGTACATCGCAGCATTTTACGCAAGGGAATAATTAGTGAATTTTTTTTAGATCACCAATTTGGAATAGCAAACATTTGAATATCAAAAAAAAAAATATAAAATGTGTAGGTAGGTTCTCAATTGGACTGTATAGTTCCTACAATAAAATATGTTAGTCAAAAGTCTCTCTATTCATTCCTGTATATCGTGCAACTGGTTGGGGTATTGTAATAAATTATACAAATCAAAAGCACTCGGTTCTAAAGATGTTGCCGCCGTATCGACACCGTGCTCACATCAAACACTTCGTCGCCGCGACACAAGCGATCTGGCCGCTGACATCGAGTTCGGGCGTAGCTCGCCGCGCCCGCCCCGTTCTCGCCGCCGCCCCGCAAATCGCTGAGATCGAGTTTGAGGCCTAAGTGTAATGTAATCTAAAAGTAACGATTACTTTTAGACCAAGTTTGTAGAAACGCTTTGAGCGATGCCAACGTAGTTATACATCAGTGGTAGACCTGTTAAAAGTTCACACAAAAAACTACTCGGTACGGTTTATTCGTGAATATGGGAACCAGGTGGTAGATAATGCCTACGCTTCAATCAGTATATAAAAACCAAATATATAATTTTAAATAATCTTATAAAAAAATAATTTATTCTTAGACTAAAATTGATTTAAAGCTTTCTTAAATATACAAAAGACATATGTGATTTGTATAATTACACATCACATTAATTGGTAAATTATTGGTCAACTGTTTATAATCAACGATTTCATAGGACAGATTTGATTGGAGCGTAGGCTGTAGTCGAAATACAACGACATATTATGTAAATATACATTAGTAATGCATATTGTTTATCGTAAAACCTTGCGGGGATTCTGTTGTCTTTGATTCAATAAATTATTTTAAAATCGATATTTTGTTTTAATTTACTTTTACAACAGATTGTTCCATCAATCCAGAAAATAGGGATACTTGGTATCAGACTGGTGTACATTGGAGTAAAGTTTTAGGGGCTCAGTACAGTGTTGATATTTGGTATACTTAATTTACCGATGGATAGAGAGAAGGAAAGGTGTTAGCTATTAGTTTGGACGTAGTGAAGGCCTTCAATCAGGTGTAGCATAAGGCGTTTCTGTCAAAGCTTTCGTCCTATAGACTTCTCGAGGAATCATGGAATTGAACCACCAGTTTTTTTGGCAGATCATTAAGGTTACTGTGGATGATGGTCGCTTGCTGTGACAGTGTTTCTTTTGATTGTTATTGATAAACCTCTACCTCAAAACTAAAACTAGGCGCTAAAACTCTACCTTATTGAACAATAAGGTAGAGTTTTGGCGCCATCGAGAGAAAATATGGTCGAAGTTTTTTCATAATTATTGAATTTCATGTTCTTTAAAAATATTAACTTTATCGTTAAAAGTCATAGGACCTTTTTTGATGAATATGATCAATATGAAAAAATCAATGATGAATATGAAAAAAATTGTCCGGTGGAAAAATAACAATTCCTTGCAATTGTTTAAACAATTTCGGTTTAAACAATATGGCACCGGGTTGCGCCATGGCAACATGCATTTATATCATTAGGAGGGCAATTTGAAGAGGATCGCATAAAAAAATTGAGGTCGAATAGTTTTCGGTACTCATGCGCCGATTCCTCCTACTCTAAATTTTGGTGGCATTTTGTACAAGTTTGTTCAGTAAAAGTGCACAAATGAAATAATCATGAAGAAATTAGCGTATCGTGTATTTCCTCGTTGCCGCCAAATCTCACTACATGAGCTTTAGTAATGAGGCCACCGCTTTACCCAAGAGCCTGATATGACTTACTGACGACTTATGACTGATGACTAATTATAATTAATTAAAATCGATATAAAATGTGATGCAAATGTTTACTTGAATAATGGCAAAATACTAACGTATAGGCCAAAACCAAAAGAAAGAAAAAAAAAATAAGGTAACATTTATTACTACGCAAACGATACTACTTGAGTGGATTTATACTTTGGCCGGATTAACATTTCTCCAAAACACGTTATTGGAAGTTGGAAACAAACTTGTGTCTGAAGTCGAGTCTTTTCTCTATATCGCATGTTAAAGTCTTACACGATCTGGTACAATTTAACCTTGACAAGACACAAGTTTTTTTTATTATGATATTGGAAGGCAAACAAGCAAACGGATTTCCTGATGGTAAGAAATCTCTTCGCCTAGAGACACCAACGGTGGTAATGGTGCGTTGCCAACCTGAGGCCGGGATGTTAGGCCTCAAGCAAATTTAGTTTACCGACTACCTTAATCTCCGAACCGGAACACGTATGACGTTATGGCGGCAGGAATAGGTAAGGCGGTGGTACAGATCCGGGTGAGTCATCGCAAAACTCTATCACGTAGTCAGATGTCTCAGATGAACTACCTGGCACAGGAAGGCAGATGATCTATTCTACAAAGTAGTCCGGACCAGCACGGGGACAACCTCCAAACGCATGTTCTCCTCCAAAAGCACTCCCTTCGTTGCGTTATCCGTTTTAAATAATGTTCCCCTAAATTGTAGATAGAGCCCATATAAGAATTCTTGACCTCGATATATTGATTGACATTCAGTTTCGTCATCATCTGGAATGCTAAAATAACCTCTAAAAAGCACAGGTGTATTCAGTAAGGTGAAACAGTAATTCTAGCCATCTACCGTTTGCAACTCTATAAATTGCAAACTAGGCCATAACATACTGTTTTTATCTCTGTAATGGGGCTTTTCATGTGTTCCTCCTCAAGCTGCTGATTCCGTCAGTGTCAGTTTATGAAGACGATGCGAAAAACAACCACGTCCTGTTAAAATCTGTGACGCAAAGTAGTCCGGCTCCGCCTTTCCACGACACTATAGGGAAGAAACAGTACGGTTCCCTACCGGTTTCACTCGTCGACCAGCTATTCAGTCTCAAGAAAACGAGTTACTGAAAAACATAAAAAAAGTATTTTCACGCCCATATCACCGAAGAGGTAGGCAGAGTCTCAACGAGGCACTCACGACTAGCCGAAGACCCTAAGTTACGTAATGAAATAGGTGGAACCTATCGAGCACATATCCAATCCCGAACAACGTTTTTTTTATTACAAAACTGGAAAAATCCAATTTCTTTTCGTTGCCCGACCCGGGATTCGAACCCGGGACCGCAGGCAACAAGTCCAACAACTGAACCGCTAAACCACAGGCGATTTTCGGATTCGTCCTGCATGAAGAACCTCGTGGTTAGCTGGTAATGCGGCCGCAGCTATACTTGCGGATAGTGATAAAATGCTCCAGTAAAAGGGAATCATTTTATAACAGCTAATGTCACTAAATATTCTAGATAGAGCCTCTGATAAAATAATTTATTGTTTGTAAGAGGACTAAGCACGGAAACTTTGAATATATGTGTTGAATTAACAATTAATTCTCCGCATTACTGAAACTTAAGATTCTATACAGCGTACGTGGCGAAACAAAGATCCTACGGACTTATGTGAGATATACCATTCGTGCTACACTTTAGAGTATCGCAAGCTCTTGGAAGACGGTGTAGGTAGGGTTGCCAACTTTCCCAAATATCCCTTGACAAGTCACACAAACTGAATCTAACCCCAAAGTAAGCAAATTATATGCTAGTGTTATGGGTTGGTAGTCAATGATTCCAATACATAGAAATACTTAAATAGATACCAGAATAACTTTAATAAACACCCAGAACTAGAAATGCACACATCTAAATGTTCATCACACAAATGTCTTGACATGTCGGGAATCCAACCCGAGCCTCGCGGTTAGTCGATGTTGTTAGGCGTTAGGCGTGTGCGCTAGCCACTCGATCAACGAGGCAGTCAATCCTTTCGGTATCTGGAGACTCTGGCAACAATGGTTAACCTCCCGAGTTCACAGGCTGTAATAATATCTCCGGTTTTTCTTCTGAAATAAAACCTACTATCACAAACGAACAAAACCAAATCTGCGACCTTCGCTATAACTTGCATTCCACTCTCCCTCCCTCAGACAAGCAACGAGATCTCTTGTTAAAGAATATTTATATTCTTTGAACGAGATGCTACTTGAAAGCAATATAAATTTAAAAAAAAATTAATAATTAAGTTTTTTTCGAAACTCCCCCCCTGTCCCCGATTTCTTATTATCCTCCGGGGCTGGTTCTTTCGACAGTTGGCAACCCTAGATGTAACTCTAGTGTCAACATCTTACGTTTGCAAATAGATATGTACGTCGAAATTTTGTCCTCGACATATTTTGCACAAAAATTGGATCAGTTACTCGATGACGGCCTTAACATGGCCTTAAAATTATAGTCAGAAATACTATTACTATTAAACTATTACCGTCTTATTTATAAACAAAGACTAAAGAAAGAGTAAAGTTGATATAACTGTCTGTATCACAATGTAATAAAGACTATAATACTAGGTTGAACCTTGGACAACGGAGTACGTTCCGTGTGTGATAATAAGAAATTTTGAGTTACAATGTCAGATTTACAAACATTTTTTTTAATTCTAGTGGTCCAAGTTTAACTTCCGGGTCGCCAAATACAAAAAATGATGTTTTTTTTATTTCTAATAAAAACAACGTTGTCCGGGATCGTATAACGGCCCTAATGGCAATTAGGTTTGCCACCTTTGATATAGGAGTTACCATGTTCGGCTAGTCGTGGGTGGCTTGTTCGCACCTCTGCTGAGTACTGTAGTACTCTGCACTATATCTGGTGAGTAAACTACAGAATACTCCGGCTATTCCTGACTATCCGGAATATTATCTTCCAGAATTTTGTAAGTGGAACTGACAAAATCAAATGTTCACCGGAAACTGAATTTCATCCCTTATTATAGTCGTTTGGGAGTTGGTTAGTAAGTAAGTAAATTTACTACGTAAAGTTTTCTCCCTCCTACAATCGTACGTCATATTATGTTCACGCTCAAACCGTCAAAAAACTTTTCTTAGCTTTACCTATTATATTCGAGTATACTTTAAAAGGTAAAAATTCAAAGAAATTCCTCAAAACGTGCGACTTTTTGTATATATTTTATTCATAATATATCCTTAACCTATTATATTTTTAACCATAGTTGAAAGTATCTCACATATAATAACCTGATGCGCTTGAGTAACTTTACAAATAACTTCTTAGGCTCTCATTCTGTTAGACGAGAATATTATGTCAGTAAAAATGTCCATTTACCCATAATTATGGTATTAAATAAAAAAATCGAGTGTGATTGGTTCTACTTTCACAATACAACGCAGCGATTTCACAGTATATTTCTTACTGAGGCAGTTAAAAGACTGTATTATGGTATACCTTACTTTCTATCCTGGTATTAAAACGGGTTGGCGAAGGAGAGCTAAGAAAATGCATTTTTTTATGACATCGGAAGGCAAATAAGCAGACGGATTTCCTGATGGTTAGAAATTCCCGTCTAGAGACACCAAAAATGGTAATGGTGCGTTGCCAACTGAGGGCAGGATTTTAGGCCTGGAGCAAAACTAAGTTTACCGGCTACTTTACCCTCAGCACCGGAAATCATGACGCTATGGCGGCAGAAATAAGTAAGGCGGTGGTACCAATCCGGTCGAGTCGCTGCGAGACTCTACCACTTCGTCATATGTCACGGTGTTAGTGACGGTAAGCCTATGCTCGCCTTTTACGAGCTGCCTGGCACGGGAAGGCAGATGGTCTACTCTACAAAAGAGCCCGGACACGGCAACATCTTATTTTAAAATAAACTTAAATTAAGCAAATACTGTAATATTTATTTGTGATCACTAAAATTTCAGAATCAAATTATATTTGTAGAAATGATCAAGAAAATAAAACCGGTCGGTTTGATGATTGATTTGGTTCTATCGGTCTCTCATTCCCATAAGTGACCGCTAGTCTGAAAATAATAATTTTTCAATATAAAAGATTTTTTTTAAGTAGGTAGCTGGTTTCACAACTAGAAAAGACATGGGGTGCTCGTATACGTTTTATGTCCATATAAACTCTAAAATAATCCATAAAATTCGCAGCATTCCGAGGCCTGGAGGCATAAAAACGAGTGAAGACTCTGGCCCCAATATTTTTTTCTAATAAAAAGATATATTTTTTTTAGTCGAGTTTTCCATTCATATTTTTATACAAGAGGAGGCAAACGAGCAAGTGGGACACCTGATGGAAAGTGATGACTGCCGCCCACCGACATCCGCAACACCAGGCGTATCACAGATGCGTTGCCGACTTTTAAGGAATGAGTACAGTCTTTTTTTGAGGGTTCCTAAGTCATAATCGTTTAGGAATACCGCCCTTGGTAATTGATTCCACATAGGTGTTGTGTGGGGTAAAAAATGTCTTCGGAATCGCACAGTTGCAGATCGCCACGCATCAAGATGATAGGGCTTAGTACTTTAAGCCCTGTCGCGATGTCTGAAGGTGGAAATCAGCGGCTGGAATTAAATCAAAAAACTCACCAGAGCATTCCCCATGATAGATGCGGTAGAAAACAAACCCAACATTTCTACGCAACGCCAAAGAATCAAGCCGATTGGTAATTGCTCGGTCATTGGCGAGAGTTGTTCTACGTTGGATGCGGTCAAACGGATTTAAGAACAACATAAAGATGTTTACTCAAAGTACTGTATGTGAAGGTAAAACAGTGAAAACAATATTAAAGGGAAAGATGTTTCTACATATTTACTAGTCGTAATTTAAGCCTCTTTTTTAAAAAGAAGATGAAAGATTGACAAAGCAGATATACAATACGAATGTGGATGGATGTAGGTACCCGGGGAGACCAAGGCTGATATTTCACGATCCGATTAATCGGATATTATCTGAGGGTGGTGTCATAAGTCTCCGAAACCGGCGTGTTTGTATGAAAAGGGTAATGAATGTGAAGGAAGCAAGACAGATTTGCTAGGATCTTGAGGTCTGGCACTCGATACTCTCTGCCTACCCCGTAAGGGACTTGGCGTGAAGATATGTATCTGTGTATGTATGTTTTAAGAAGCTTGGTGAGGGAGGATGCGAAGTTTTCACCGCGGTGCCATCCTCTAAATCCGGCCAAGTGCATGCTTAAGAAATACCAGCATTTATTTATGCAATCTTTGAAAGTCACTGTTACTATTTCCTGTTACGAGTGCTCACGTAAATGCGCAGTTCCTTGTTGTGAAACCATTCTAAGAATTCCAAGAGCGACACTTCAATACATTGATAAGTATTTAAATAAAAACCTTTGCATCCAATGAATAGATTCCACTCCGACACGAAATAAATTGAACGTGATTCTTGTAAGAATGTTTGCCATTACAATGAAATTTGCAACAAAGAAGCACATTAAAATGATTAGTTCTTTAAAAGTGTGCCATAAGTACTTTTCTTTGCGCATGGTGCTCCGTATGTAACAGTATCTGTTGAAAAATATAATCTTAATATATAAATTACGTGAAACAACGTGATGTTTCATGTTTGTCCGCGATGGACTTCTAAACTACTTAACCGATTTCAATCAAATTTGCACACCGTGTGCAGTTAAAAATTATCATCTGGGCAGGAACAGGCAGCTAGTATTACAAAAGCCATAAAAAAGACTAACATATAGACCGATTCCATAGTGGAAATAAATAGAAGGAGCCAATAAACAATAGGTACAACTTTTTAACCGCTTCAAAAGGGATGGAGGTTTTCAATTGGAATCTTTTTTATTTTTTTGTATGTTTGTTACGCGATTACTCGGTCAATAGCATACTGATTTTGATGGTTCTTTTTTTGAAAGAAAGGTCATGATCCCATATTAGTTTAATTATGGTTTTGAATTACACCGCATCAATGACGAGGCAGTCAAGATAAGTGAAAAAATTATGCACTATGTGTAACTCAATAATTTAAAAGCAGTAAAACTGCAAAAAACCAACATCAAATTTGGAACATATTATGTTGTTTTCTCATAAATGCTAATGTAGACCTGGACCACCGCAGGAGTATAGGCTTTCAATTAAAAAAACAATTAAAATTCCGTCCACAAACACCGGAATAATCGAGTAAAATACATACAAAAACAACATACGGGTCGAATTGAGAACCTTTTTTCGTCGGTTGAAAACAACAGGACATTGATAAAATTTATGTAAGACTATTTCGGAAATACTTGCTATCTTTCCAGAAAATAATTGGCAAATCGCGACGTACCCAATGAAATAGTTGAAGTCGGTTTATGCAGTATTGCTGCAAAAGGTAATGAATATGGAAGAAGCCAAGGAAAGTCTGCCAGGGTCGTGAGGTTTGGCTTGATACTCTTTGCCTATCCCCTAAAGGAATTGGCGTGAAGATATTTATATGTATGTCTGAACAAACTAATCCGACAGCGCATAATGTGCTTTGTCTCTTTCTATTACTGTCGTGGAAAGAGTATAGCGATAACTTAAAATTAGTTTATTGCACAACAAAATTAATACCAATGTGCTGCAGCAATTATTAAAACAATAAAATGTAGTGTTAATACTCTCTTTGTATTGCTGCGCTTAATAATAATAGTTAACCAACCTAAGCTTGGCAGCCTAATAGTAATAAAAGCCTCTTAAATAATCCTCCAAACCTAAATACTCAGACCAATTTATTATTTATACACAAAATTCTCGTGTCACAATGTTCGTTCCCGTACTCCTCCTAAACTTGACCGATTCTCATGAAACTGTGTCAGCATATTGAGTAGGTCTGAGAATCGGCCAACATCTATTTTCATAACCTTAAGTGATGGGGGTGACTCACCCCAATTTTTTTAACTGAAATCACGTTAAAACAATAGCAGAACCACGTCTGCCGGGTCAGCTAGTAATTTATAGGTTTGAACCTGAATACGGTAATTGCGAGCACAAATAATAGGTCCAACACATACATTCGGAATTCCTTTACGCTATCTTTCGAGATTTCGAAACAAAATGATAACCCACCTTATCCTCCGAACTGGAACACGTCAACCGCAAGTGTTGACCTTATGGTGGCAGGAATAGGTAAGACGGTGGTACAGTACCGGGCGAGTCGCTGCGAAACTCTACTACCGAGTTAGATGTCTCGGTGATAGTGATGGTAAACCTAGCTCGCCTTTACGAGCTGCCTGGCAGGAAGGCAGATAGTGTATTCTGCAAAGGAGCCCGGACAAATGAAGTATGTTTAAAGTTTCAGTGTTGCTCCGGGCTTTGCAGCATAGACCATTTGCTTTCCTGCTGCTGCTGCGCTATCTTCACCAACACCGTGACATTTGTTTAGGTGGTAGAGTCTCGCAGCGACTCGTCCCTATTGGTATTGGCTTTACCTATTCCCGCCGCCATTATATCAGCGTTTGCCATTAACGTGTTCCGGTTTAGTGGATAAGGTAGCCTGTAAACTTACCTTTCTACAGGCCTAAGGTTGGCAACGCACCATTACCACCTTTGGTGTATCGGCGTGAATTTCTTACCATCAGAAAATCCGTCTGTTTGTTTGCTTTCCATTAAAAAAACTTACCTTAAATTGTACCCAGCACACTTTTCGTAGAATCGTTCTAATATCCGGTAAACGAATCTAGGACGAGCATGCTTAATTTTACATGCCGGTTTTTCATTTACTTTGCTGTCAATAAACCTGAGCGTGCTGTCCATTCTTTTTCCTTTTATAGAGGCTGGGCATAATATCTGACAGTTACAATGATTTACTGAAACACCTGCACACTTACAGGTCATTTTGGTAGTCTAGCTTTTGTAAAAAAAACTGTAATTACAAAAAATATATTGTGTACATTCCGTGATGTTGGGTTGGATTACATACTGGTTTTATTTTTTTGTCATAAAGATGACATGGATGTCATATCTAAAAATCTTTTTATTCTATACTATCTATGATGAAAGGAAACAGAATGGAATATTGTTGATTATATACTCTTTGAATTGAAGATATACTACTGAAGCGACCTTTACATAACGTTAACGATACTATTACATAAAAATACTTAAATAGATACCAGAATATATTTAATAAACACCCAGACCCGGAAATGCAGACATCTAAATGTTCATCACACAAATGCCTGCCCCTGTCGGGAATCGAACCCGAGCCTCGCGGTTCGTCGATGCAGTTAGGCGATTACGCTAGCCACTCGACCAACGAGGCGGTCAAACTGCAAAAGACATGATTTGATTATACCTTGTCGTCGATAAGTATCACAGATGATATTGTTATGTTGTAAGTGTTATTAAAGGTGATGCTGCTAAGTGTTATGGCTGGATTACATCTATCAGCACCAAATGACATTTCTAACAGACTCAAAAAAAGGAAAAAAACTCTCAATTCCACTGAACGCTTTTTTATATGTTTACTCCATCAACGGCCAACCAATTCTGATAGTTCTTTATATAAAATAGGTCATGATTCTAATCTAGTTTTATATTAGTTTTTTAAATTATCCAATTAGTGATCATCAATGATGAGGTCATCAAGCTTATGGTTTTTTTCATACGAAACCCTTTTAGATACAATGGGATTTGTTTACGGTCATCTAGCTTTGTTTTATGGAATCAGGAAAAAACAAGAAAATGTGCTTTTTCAATTTTCTAATAACAACGTTGCTCGGGATTGGATATGCTATATATAAGCTAAGCCACCTATCCTTTGTGTCTTCGAATAGTCGTGGGTGCCTTGGTTGTGATTCTGCTTACCTCTTTGGGGTACTCACATCCATACGTGAATGCTTTTTTACACATATTTTAATTATCTGATAAATATAGATGTGTCAAAAGCCTTAAAATGCATTTGATTGACAGGTCAAAGAATAAATAAAACACGTTCATGTATTTTTATCTTTTTATAACAAGTATTTGTTCCAATAAAATTTTACAAGTTCCTTTTGTACAATATCGGAATATTTTCCGCGTACCGAAACTTAAACGCATTTCAGGTAATGTGGCATGAGTGTGAAGAGTGCTTTAGAAGGATCCAGAGTTTATCCCCACTAATCTGTCCATCCCCACACCGAGCGTCCCCACCGACCGATGCAACCCTAACGATTCTACTAAAAACAACCATACACAATCTTATAAACGTACACATTGATATAAATTACTGAGATTCATCTCTTATCTCACACAGATCTATAGATGTTACATTTACTTATCTAATGTGATAACATATAAAAAGCTTCAAGTAATAGTGGTTGTACTTTGTAATACCAAACACATTCAGGACCAAAAATAAATATATCTGGCATTACGGTATCTTACTTAGTTTTTATTGTCTCTGACGAGGAATTATAGTGTACCTAAGTTTAACAGAACCTTAATTCCCCTTAAATAAAATACTTAAGTAGGTAGGTATTACAGATCGAAAGCCTAATAAGGCTGTCAACGTGGACAGTTTGTGCAAATAAATTGTGCGCAATTTCAATAAAAACATTTACAGTAGCATCTAAATTGTAACTTTCGTTATTGCTTAGCCCTTGCTAATCTAATACTTTGGCCATTTTGAAAAATATACCAATGGAGTTGTAAAAACCTTGCGGTTAGCAACATATTAGCCGTTTCGAAAAATACTTTGGCATGTTACTAGTCTAAGAGCCGGCGGGATATCGACCTTCACCGATCTGATAACCACATGAGACATATTTTTTATCAAATATAATTTATAAAAAAATATGCCTATCATTACTTGCCTCTGAAAGTGTTCATGGCTATTTTAAATTAAATAATGTATGCTTTAAGTATGATTTTTTGCAGGCAAGTCTATATGACTGGTTTTGTAATGAAATCATCTAAAATTTGATATAACTTTCGATAAGTTGGCAGAATGCTGGAGTCACCTATATTGACTTACCTGTTCACATCTGTTTGCCAGGTAGCTTATACAGAAAAATGAGTAGGCAAGCCTACTGAGGCATATTCTGTGTGTTAAAAACTAACAGAGAAATAAAATTTATTTGGTTATCAAAAGAATGAAAGTGTTGAAAAAAAATCTATTTATGTTAATTTAATTAAAAATAGCCATGAGCACTTTCAGATAGGCAAGCAATTATAGGCAAATTTGTTTTATAGGCAAAATTATGTCTCACCTGGTTATCAGATCGGTGAAGGTATACCTCCTACTGTCTCCTCTACTATACCCAAAATTAGGCGGTACAATCAATAATTCTCGTTAGAAAAATCGACTCCTACATCGGTATATGAAAAGGACAGAACTAAAGAAAAATTACCATCTTGGTACCATTGCTTATTAATACTTGACCAGTGATTTGCAGTAGCTAACACAAACTTATGGGTATGTTTACAAGACGTCCCTAAGCTAAGGCGCACCTAATTTATAGAATTATATTATTGTTGTTGGTTTAAAATTAAATAAAATGTTTTTAAGTTATAGTAATATTAAGTAAAAATGCGAACAAAGGCAAAATCAAAAAATAAATGAAATGTAAACACAGTAAAAAATAAACTTAAAAAATATGCTTTCCTATGTAGTACGTCCCTGTGTTTTTTAATAATTGCGTAGTTTAGGTTTGTTATATTTTTATTAATAAATACTAAATTATATGTTGTGACTGCAGCTTTAGCAAGTTGAAAATATTAGAATGTGTTTGTTTAAGTATGGAATTCCGCAAAGTAACACCTGCTTCTACCAATTATAAATGTTAACCAACAATGCATAGTATTAGCAGGCAAGGGCAATATACTCTTATAATTTATAATATAACGACCTATTCCTAAATAATAACATATGAATTTATAACAAACAAGATATGCTCGTTGCTAAACCAATATACAACTGTCGAGAACCACAGAGCCGGCTTTAAACATAAGCGACCCACATTCAATATTATTTTAATCATCAGTCATTGTGAAGACGCATGATTTTCTAAAAGTCACACATATATTATTAGGCCGTGCTACCTTCTCCGATAACGATAGACTACGGAACCCTCTTAGTCTTATTATTGAATTGAGCAGTTATCAGGTGTAAGGATGAACAGATTTACTACCCTGTAGTAACTACTAAACCCTAACTGGTTCATAATGAATCTTTCGTTCATATGCTAAGGGCGCATAAATTTAAAAGCTTTATATTCCTTAAAAGTTTTCACAAATTGTATAACTTACCATTTATTGTTTGTTATCAATTAAAAAGATAATAATTTATTATTTATTATCTCTTAGAGCTATAAATAAAATTATTCTAAACGTGGAATCAAACTAAAGTGAAGACAAATCATTTTTATTGCGTCCGCTATTGTATATTTTATGTCGCCCTAAACGAATTAGGTACAGTATGTTATTTAATCAATTCCCGCACTGTTTTAATGTTTGCGTCCGAAGATTAATAATATAATTTAGGTATAGGTATATAATAATTTATATTTTAATTATTATAACTATAATATTTCTGTCATTTAAGATATGACTTTAATTTATTATTAGGTATAACAATAATAATTGTGAGTAGAAGGTGAATAAAAATATTCATAAAATAATATAAGTAAAAATCAACATTATAAAGTCACATCATGTATGTACATATATTATACATGTCGGAGAGAATTGAACTGTCATTGTCGTAAGCAATGTACTCTCGTCGTACCCATTTTATATTATTTTCTACAGTATAGGTAGTTGGCATATAATCCGCGTTCATAGTAACCCGGAAGGTATACGCATAATGCAGTCCATACATGCAAACTAAATCTTATCTCATGCCGTTGCTTCCTAAAAAGTACTCCATAAAAATCTAATATCATTTTTATATATTGTGTTATCCTTACCGATCCTTATTCATTAATATCAGAAGCTAGATTTTGTTGTGTAGGGTTATGACGATCGAGCCCCACTCGCATATCTTCAACTTGTCAATTATCTTTAGTAAACTTTACGAAGACCTAATTAAAATGGGTACAAGAAACTGATGGCACTTTACACGTTTTAAGTATGCATTTCATAGATTATGTCATAAATGACAGCCTAAAGAACTATTTTAATGTTACGCCGTGACTTATACACTAATTTCGTTTTATTAATCTAATCACATCAATTTAGAACATTTGTTGTGTGGTAGTGATAGAGGCGCGGCCCGCGGCTTGTCGCTTGAGTCCATGAAACAAGAAGTTGGCGGCGGCCTTGATCGGCGCCACAAGGGGCGCACGCGCAGCGGTCTCCCATTGTCAGACGTTGCCGGTGACAGGGAAGCGCGGCGGCGGCAGCGGCGGCGGCGGCCGACCCGCATCGCCCCCCGCTGATGATTGTTCCGACACTGCAAATACCAGGTGCAACTTGCAAAAAGGCCCGTGTTGGTCCGGGCTCCTCTGCCTGCCATCTGCCTTCTTGCCAGGCAGCTCGTAAACGGCGAGCATAGGCTTACCGTCACTAACACCATGACATACGACTAGGTGGTGGTTCGCAGTGACTCGCCCGGAATGGTACCACCGCTTTAACTATTCCTGCCGCCGTAACGTCCAATGCTTGCCGAAGACGTGTTCCAGTTGGGAGGTTAAGGTAGCCGGTAAACTTACTTTTGCTCGAGTCCTAGCATACCGACCTCAGGTTGGCAACGGACCATTACCACCTTTGGTGTCTCTTGGCGAGGTGAATTTTTTACCGTCAAGAATGCCGTCTGCCTTCCAATATCATAAAAAAAGACCACTCTACAGCAATGGTTCCCAATTAGTGACAAGCCTACTTCGATGGACATAAAATGTCAATTTATTCATTTACGGAAAAGCCTTAACATAACAAGAGTACATACAAAATTTTTTTGAAGCTATACTTCTTTTGGCGCGATTGGGAAAAACGATGAGAGTGAATTTTTACGATACGCGCGGTCACCGACAGATAAATGTGACAGTCAAAAGCAACACCCTGAAGTTAGTTGCGAACCTTTTTATTTTTAATTACATTTTATGATTTTTAATTATTGTTGCATGCTATCAGACACGGCCCTAGGGACTTTGCCGCCCTGGATGATATCGGCTATTCCCC
>NJDD01000718.1:76199-87205 GCA_002245505.1 Calephelis nemesis | reverse complement strand
TATATTTGGACTTGGATTATAATCGTAACTCGAGGCTTGCACTAACGTACATATTCTTAGGCTTGTTCTTTGTGTAAAATGTGATACAGAAAATTTTACCCTTCACATCCTTATCATGATTTTATTATTTTATTCATATTTTAAAATTTTCTTTCGCCCCCAAAAATTTTCCGCCCTGGGCAGCCGCCCGGTCCGCCCACCCCTGGGGCCGGCCCTGCATGATATTTATGTATGTATGCGTTGTGTTATTATTTGGTATTTTTAGATTGTTACGCCAAAGAAGTATAACTTACGTGCATACATGAGTACACACACTCTTTTTTTTTAACTAGGACTACTTGACCGTTATAATTTATTACGTATGTAAAGATAAACTACATTTTGTGTTTAAAGACACTTTTATTTTGTGTTTATATTTATGTCCATTTTAATTTTAGCACTTGCCTATTGCTTAAAATTCATTTTAACAAATTTTAAAAGAAGAAGGTGTATAAATTCTGTAAAATGTATGTAAAGACTTTAAAATCACTCAAACGAAAACTGTAATACTTACTAATAATAATCGAAATGATTAATCAGTTATAAATTACACATTTCGATTCAAATAAGCTTAAAATTTTCAGCGGATTAGGTATGGCAATGTGCATGAAGAGTATCCATATGATTTTATTAGATAAAAATAATATTAAATATTCCTTGACAAGTTACACAAATTGAAACTAACCCCAAAGTAAGCAAATTATATGCTTGTGTTATGGGTGTTAGTCAACGATTCTAATACATAGAAATACTTAAATATATTCTAGAATAAATTTAATAAACACCCAGACCCGGAAATGCAGACATCTAAATGTTCATCACACAAATGCCTGCCCCCGTCAGGAATCGAACTCGAGCCTCGCATTTGGTGGTTATCGTTAGGCGTGTAGGCTAGTCAATCGACCAACGAGGCGATCAATTACTTGCCACAAACATACTCGAAGATGAACCGACGAGATGAATATTTAAACTACTGGCATTTTTTTAGGTTTATTTCATGCACTATTTAGTTTTAATGTCGACATCATGACTAATTAAAAGAGATACAAATATAAGTGTGAATTATGAAATTAATATATATTTTTGTTATACACCTAAGGTTCTTTCTATTTTCTTGAAGTAGTTTTTTTTATGACATTGTAAGGCGAACAAGCTGACGGATTTCCTGATGGTAAGAAATTCTCGTCGCCTAGAGACACCAAAGGTGCCAACCAGAGGCCGAGATGTTAGACCTCGAGCAAAAGTAAGTTTACCGGCTACCTTACCCTCCGAACCGGAACACGTCATGACGTTATGGCGGCAGGAATAGGTAAGGCGGTGGTACCAATCCGGGTGAGTCGCTGCCAAACTCTACCACCTAGTAAGATGTCACGGTGCTAGTGACGGCAAGCCTATGCTCGCCTTTTACGAGCTGCCTGGCACAGGAAGGCAGAAGGTCTATTCTACAAAGGAGCCCGGACTAACATGGGGTAGTATGCAACGAAAACTAATTGGGAACCATTATTCTACATAATCAACATAATAGTATTATACTCCACCATAAACTGAAACAGCTCTCCAAACAGGTATAGGGTTCAACACCTAACAGTCAAGGCCTTCTCAAATACCCCACGTGCTGTAATTTCCATCGAATGTGTTGGATGCATGATAATTGCCATGGTACTTACAACTGTACTAAATGATATACACAACATAGATAATTAAAATATTCTATTTTTGAATATGTTATACAGATAAAATATTTCAAAATTTAGTGCGATTTTATAAAAATATGACAATAAATGTAAACAATGTGATGGGATTGGCAAAGAATTAAAACACATCCTGTTGTTATCTTCATATACCTATACGTTCTTCATAGTTATTGCCTCCATGACTTATTTTTTTAAAGTTCTTATACACTACACAAAAAAATACAACCTTTGTTTTTTTAGTAACTAGTAGTTACTAAGAAATTTATGCACCCGTTGATCTGGTGTGTAACTTCAATTTTGCTAACAAAAAATGAAGTAACACATCAGATCAACGGGTGTGCAACTTTTATTAGTCAGGAGGTTAGGATTTTTCATGCTTGTTTGCTGCATGAAATCAACAGGGTGTTTAATAATTCTTGAACACATAAAGCTAAAAAGCTTGATAAAAAGCGGTCGCTTACGCGAATCGTGTTTCTCGTCGACAGGAGCTGGCGGTGGTGGTGGCGGCAACTGCTGCTCCAATGCGTTTACGCAATTCATCATACTTCCATACAGCCGGCTGTCACGAAAGCTGTCCCTGTACACATCCAACCATCTCGCAACCAACCAATACCATAGTGCCGGATATGTTTTTAACACTGGTCCGTGTAACCATGTTTATTAGGCCAGTGCTGACGGGTTAAAAAATAAAAGTGCGTGCCAAAGAGTATATAAATACTACGTAATAAGAGACGGGACTTCCATAGATACATAGCAAACCCGAATTTTGTATGAAGTTTACTTGAAAAGGTATAACCCTTATAATTTTGATAGTAAGTCTAAAGGCATTCAATATAAGGCATTTAGTGTCATATGATTTGGGCGAATAAAAAACATAGCAAACTTATTTTTTTCATTTTCTTATATGAAAGTTGCGTCAAACTGGTGCGTGAGTTTAATATGTCAATTTTTTTCAAACGTGTTAAAGAACTTTCTATAATTTATTTTTGAAATGAAATTTGTGGAAGTTAATTTTTATATAAAAGCGGTTAAGTCATTTTTAAAAATAAATATGTAAAGGATATCGATTTAAAACAAAGTGATGGGTTTTGTAGTTTTTTAAATGCGATACGAATTATTACTAATCCAAGAATAAGCTCTTAATTAAGAGTACCGAACTAAACATTTATCTGTTAATGTGACTTTAGATCAGGTTAAGGATTAGCCGTTGTAAAAAATGAAATACATTGCGGTGTAAAATATTTTGTACATATAAGAAAAGGTATTCTCACGCCAATAGCCCCGAAGAAGTAGGTAGAGGCACAAACAGGGCGACCACGACTAGCCGAAAGTAAGATAGATGACAAGCCTATCGTCGACCGAGAACATATCCGATCAGGGCAACGTTTTTTTTTTTGTTAGAAAATTGAAAATACATTTTATTTGTACAACCCGATGATCGAACCCGGGATCAACAAGTCCAACGCCGGATAAGACCACAGAGGCGGTAAAAGTACAACACTGTGTTCTTAAGTTTCCTAAATTGCCACTTTCGAAGACTAGCAAGTTAGGAGATGAAGGGGTCGGTAAAAGTCAGAGTTCCAAAAGTTGTTTTAGTTTTTGGCACGGCCATAAGCGACTGCCATTAGGCACTTTTAATAAATTTGTCTCAAGTTATTACCTACTCTCACAAAATAGGATTTAAATGAAAGTATCTTCACATATCCTATCCCGAGCAAGATTTTTTATTTATTAGAAAATTGGAAAAACCGAATCTTCTTTTGTTGCCCGACCCGGGATTCGAACCCAGGACCTCATGCAGTCAAGTCCAACAACTGAACCGCTAGACCACAGACGCGATGGATTTAAAAGATTCAGGAATATTATACTTCTGCACTTTATTTGAACGAAATTGTACAAATACCACCAAACTTATGATAAACCTGACCCCATCTTTATTTCGTTCCCGCCAAAACTCGCGTTTCCATAGTTGGTAACTTATATCCGGCACTATGTATATTGTACCCACAATAGCGTACATGTAATACGAGCACTTAATACATATTACACAAATATTATGGTTAAATATTCACTGTAAAAGTGGTTAAAAAGTAATTGACATTTGTTTTAAACACTATTTGTAGAGAAAATGACAACTGTCATTATTTGACAGCTGTATGACCCATATGGTGTGCTATTGGGCCAAATTATCACCCGGGAAGTGGCTCAAAAAATAATAATTGTATATCAGTTGTAGAGATAATGACAACAGTATAATATAAAATTTACCAAGCTGTAAAGTTTAATAGTTGTCCATTATTTTCAAAATATTTATAACTAATAATTTAAAATAATCTTTATATCTGTAAACTGTGTTTTTTTTAAAACTGTAACCAAAAGTTTTGTATCCCTGCAAATTTCTAGTCAGAGTTTCTTTTTCCAATTCTGATATTTAATTTACCAATATTTTCTTTTTATTGCAAAATCTTTTATTTTATGTACCTAAATTAATTATTAATATACTTAACCTACTTTTTAATTTAAAATCTTCACTTCAGAGTATGATATTAAGATTAAAATATGTTAATAACAATATAATATTATTGTATCTAAAGATGATTTTAATTAGATAAATTATAATGTAACATATAAGTGAAATATAGAATAATGTTAAAAATTGAATAACTATTTGAAGTATAATTACACACATACGTAAGTTTCTATTAATGTATGAGTAACGTGTGTATTTAAGGACTATATCTCATTGGTTCCAGTGGATCAACAAGCTTGCGAAAATAACAAAATGTAGGTAAGGGCAATTATAGACCTAAAATGCCTAAAATAGGACAAAATATAGCCACCGTGACAGTTATTGTCTGGAGTCCGGTGTCTACATGATTTTATTTAACACTTTGCTCTGGTATAAGACACTAGCCTAATGAAGTATAGTCCTATCCCAGCTTAAAGGACAATAGTAATCGTGCACCGCGTGCCGATGCCTATGGCAGAACATGAGAACGTGAAAAGTGTTACATTGGTTATTACAAAAAACACAGAACATGACGTGTTATGTACTCCATGTGAAGTGAGTATGAAACTTTAAAAAAATAACTAACTCACCTTCCATTGGAGTTTCGGAATAACGCCAAAATCTCTTCAAAGGTCTTATTTTTCGTTTCAGGAACTTTTTTATACGTAAATATCCAAAAAATTGCAAGGAATACACTAAAAGGCAGGAATGTATAGTTTTCCAATAGAGCCTGAAAATAATAAAACGTTAATATCACTGCAGTAATAATTCTTTTTTTCGTTAGGTTTTGGCATTCGCGGTAGCATTTTGCCATTAGTCAAGTAGAAATTTGCAACAAATTTATCAAAATCGGGATACAATTATAATTAGTTGTAAATCGTCAATAAGTCATGTTAGGGTCTTAGGTAAAGCGATGGCCTCATTACTTAAGATTACATAGTGAGATTTGGCGGCAACGAGGAAATATACGATACGCTAATTTCTTCATGATTATTTCATTTGTGCTCTTTCACTGAACAAAATTGTACGAAATGTCACCAAAATTGACTAATTTCACTCAATAACACGAACTTTAATAATTATGAAAAAACTTCGACCTCCTTTTCTCTCGATGTCGCCAAAACTCCTGTAGTAATTTGTAACAGCTCTGAAGTAAATCATCTCTGTATCGAATTTTAAAATTTTGAAAAAATTACCTTCATGCTAGGAAATGCAATCCCGACCACGAAATTTGCCATCCAATTAACTAGCACGGCGATCGCCATTGCACTAGGTCTAGGACCTTGAGAGAACAGTTCGGCTGTAATCAACCAAGGGATAGAGCCAGGCCCCACTGCGAAGAACACTACGAAACTTAGTGTAGACACCACTGATAAGTAGCTCATCCAGTCGATCATCTCCTGCACATAACCAAAGAACTCCTATCAGGCGATAGAAATACAGTTCTTCCCCGTGTCCGACCGGAGTAGAAATAAACCACAAACATAAATGTCATCACACACTTGTCGGTCTGTGTATGTAAGTTTCTTTTATTGTGGCATTCCACAGTGCTAAAAGAGCGGTGAAGTAAACAATTTTCTAAATGCACTTTTAGCAGTGAAGTATCTCCATCTATCGGCTTTACTGCGTATGCTCTCGTGAGAAGTGCATTCTGCTTGTGAGCAGTGTTGTGTCGAAAATCTCGCTTAATAACGCGTGCGCCAGAGCTTTTGTGACTTAATTTCGTTGTTTGTCGTTTGTAGGTATAATGAGTAGAGTGTCAGGTGCTTTGTGACTGATGTTTCTAACATTTATATTTGCGTAGTTATTTCTTTATCATATTATCAAGAGAGTCTGAATTCGGTACGGGAAAGTCGCAAGTAGGGGGGGAGGACTAACTAGCGAGAAGCGAAAGCAAAAAAGTGTAAAGGGTGTTGTGGAAAAAACAATTTGCGAACGCTGTGCATGCGTATACTTAAGTAAGCATATTGAAAGTATAATAAAATAGGAGGATATTGTAAAATAACCTTTTAGGAACATCAGATATGAAAAGATAAGGGATGTACAAACAAAATCACGTATATAGTCAATACCAATATCCATAGCCAAATAAAGCTTGAAGCGTATTAAGCAATATACTAAATAAATTGGCCTTGTTTATATTCACAAGAATCACGAGCTCTAAATTGTTTATCTAAACACAAACCACCCCACACAATCAATATTCCTTGCTCTAGTCCTTACTTAAACTTATGCTAATTCCAATGGTGTAAGACAAAGAGGAACGCAGATCATATTAATAGAATCATAATCAGTATAAATTTTTATTAGGTAAGTGAAAATAATGTTGAAAAGAAAACCGCTCAAATATGAAAAGATTGTAATCTTCGAGTGATTTGCAATAACGTAATATTCTTTTTAAATAATTCATAATTTTAACGTTCATGACACAAGGCCAATTTAAACTATATATAATATGCTATCTGAATTAAATTGTATTATTAGACCATATAATGCTGATAGCATATTGTTCTTACAAAACTATAATTAAGGCCATTTTCACGCTCATGGGTTAAATTTAATGATTAGTCAAAGTTTCAAATAAAAAGTGATTTAACTCTTAAGTTATAGACTACTAATGGAGGCTATACTCCGAACAAAGGAGAAGTCATTTCTAAATATTGCTGACTTTCTTTAATATACCGACCTCTTACTCATTTTGACTTTGTTAATTTACTTCAAAAGAAATAACATTAAAGAGTAACTAAGTAAGTATCTTCACGCCCATATCCCCGAAGAGGTAGACAGAGGCACAACCAGGGCACCCACGACTAGCCGAAGTCATTAAGTCCCACAATGTGATAGGTGGCTAGCCTATCGCCAACCGGGCACATATCTAATCCCGAGCAGCGTATTTTTTTATTAGAATATTGGAAAAACCAAATTTTCTTTTTGTTGCCCGACCTGGGATTCGAACCCGGGACCTCAAGCAGTCAAGTCCAACACCTGGACCGCTAGATCACAGAGGCGATAACATAAAGAGAGACAGCAATATTTGGAAATCACGAGAGTTCTTTGTTAGTGTAACCTCTAGTAGTAGCTTCATGTTAATCTCAGTTAAAAGGTGATTCATAGTTAAATTTTTAACCCTAGAATGTGCAAGTGGCGTTTAGACACTTATGTTACATAAAACATGTCTATAAAATGGCCATGAGCCTCCGTGGTCTCCGCAAACAGTATTAATAACTCTTAGACTAGAACAAATTAGATAGAGAAAACTCTCTTAGCCGCTAGTTTAGTACCCCTAACATGAAATTTTCGTGATTTCAAATAGCTAAATCGAAACGCACGTTAAATTAACGTTAATATGAAGTTCCATTAACTGAACGAAAGTGCTATTCTAATTCTATTTCGTTTCTATTTTCAGTGAGCACATAAGTTGATTTTTTGTTTAAAAACATAGTGAAAAGGTCATGTTCTTTGTGAACTCA
This sequence comes from Calephelis nemesis, assembly GCA_002245505.1. Taxonomy (NCBI): domain Eukaryota; kingdom Metazoa; phylum Arthropoda; class Insecta; order Lepidoptera; family Riodinidae; genus Calephelis; species Calephelis nemesis. The sequence continues at coordinate 79,493 of NJDD01000718.1, read as the reverse complement.
CACTGTTTATTCAATATTTTCGTATTGTCAATTCGCTCCATTTTGAGAACTACTTTTTCGGGTTTTCATGAATTCGAATATTTGGAAAATACTATTCGGAAATGTGAAATATTCGTGCAAAGGATATTCAATCTCTTTGTTTCGAACAAAGGACGACAAAAAGTGCTCTACCAATGACAATTCTTTGAGTTGTAGAAAAAAGGGTAGCACTTTGCATTTTGCCAGAAAATGAAAATGGAATACTAATTAATTTTCCTAATGTAATGCTTAAAATAATATTTTTTAATGGAAAAAATATGACACGCTACGAAATTTATTATGGTGTCGCAAATGGACCTCCAAAAATTACAGAATCGTTTTCGAATAGTTCCATGTTTTCGGTTTTTTAATAAACTTAAAAAAAGTTTCATTTATAAGAAAACTATACTACACAAATAGTTATATATCACATATACTACAGATTACAACAATACAATCTCGTATAGCTATTGTTTCAGTAATTATAACATTTAATGTCTTTTTGTACCATTTTTTAAACTATGAACTATACACAGTATTTGTAATAATTTCCGATAAACTGCAGGTAATCCTATCAACCAACCTATTATCCTATCCTGGATATTGTTTCATATTCTAAATCAAACTCTGAACATTCTTAGTTCTCAACTATTTTGTCAGTTCCACCATCTTAAAGTAAAGACGTTAAGAGGTAGACGTGGACTGTTATATTACTGGGAAGTCAACAAACGTTTTTGCGAATATTTGTGGATAGGCAAATTGGAACATGACCGCTGACTTTACAAGAGCAAAAATAGGCAAGGTACCAATCCGGGCAAGTAATCGCCGAAGTCTATCTGATCTAGGTGTGATCCACCATATGCTGGACAAGGGAAACGCTTTAGTATCATATAAGACACACCTTTATGAGGAAAGAAATGGTGATGAAGATAGAGAAGATGAACATCCCGCCAAGGCCATACAGATGCAAAGTTCGTCGTCCCGTCCTATCCATAAGTGGCAGGGAAACCAAAGTCATTCCCACCATGATTGCACCTATTCCCATAGTAGCAAACTTCGCGGATTCCTCAGTCAAACCAGATGAAGTAAAAAGTGATGTTGAATAATAAAAGACCTGTAATAAAACAGCATTATTCACAATAGGCATTATTACAAATAATAGTTGGACTACATTTGTAGATAAGATAAAGAGAAGAAGTTAACAGAGAAGGAATTTCCAATCTGGAAACCCATCTAAATCTACGCGTAATAAAGTCATTACTGCGCGTTGAGCTCGTACCTATAGCATACTTTTGGCTGAAAACAAAGTATGGCATGGATGAGAGTACACACGAAAGGCTACAAAATACGATGAGATCCTCTTAGAAATAAATATATCCAAATATAAAACTCTGTCCAATAAAAAATATCAAAATCAGATTAATCTTTTGAACGCTGTGCGTGGTCTAGCATAAGAATATTTTGAACGCAGTACAATGCGAGGAACCGACTTAGATTTCAATAAGTAATTCATCTAGGTAAGGTACATAAAAATTGAGAAACTCGATTTTCATGGGAAGCCATGTTTTATGGCAGTGGAATCACTTCAAAAGTACGCTCTTTCAAATAAAAAGGAATTATAAAACCGGTTAAAAATCACAGAGAAATTAATTAACATACATGAAAAAAGAGTCGATTATTATAATCTCTATTTTCAGTCGGTCCAAATTGAAGTTAACTGTACCAAGTTACGCTGGGTCTAATATAAGTGCAAAAGCCGAATTGAGAATCTCCAATTTTCTTCAGTTTTTTTATATGATATTGGAAGGCAAACCAGCAGACGGATTTCCTGATGGTAAAAAACACCAAACGCCGCCTAGAGACACCAAAGATGGTAATGGTGCGTTGCCAACCTGAGGCCAAGATGTTAGGCCTCGAGCAAAAGTAACTTTACCGGCTACCTTACCCTCCGAACCGGAACACGTCGTGACGTTATGGCAGCAGGAATAGAAAAGGCGGTGGTACCAATACGAGGGAGTCGCTGCAAAACTCTACCACCTAGTCAGATGTCACGGTGCTAGTGACGACAAGCCTATGCTCGCCTTTTACGAGCTGCCTGGTAGGAAGGCAGATGGTCTATTCTACAAAGGAGCCCGGACCAACACGGGGAAAACAAGTTGAAAATCATTTACCGCATTGATCCCGCTAAGCTGTTGTGACAGTTGCATGACAACGCCGATCAGCAAAGGCGCACGAAGAGTTGGTGAACAGAGGAGCTCCCTCATAGATATGGAGGCTTCCGCTTGCTGAGCTCGTTCTTCTGCTCGCATTTCTTCAATATCCTCTTCCACCTATTATTTTAATTAAGAGGTTAAACAAATATCATTGAAAAAATACGCTTAGTCGCATTCAGCAATTTTTGGAGGGAAAAAGTATTTATATCCGGACGTGACGTAAAAAGCGAGAAAAAGAAGAGGGAGTTAGCATGAGCGCCTATTATTAATTATTATTAATAAAATAGGTTAACACACATTACTGCTTTTCTATAACGAAGTGTTAGGTAAGAAATCTTGAAAAAATTTAGCTGTCATCTATGGAAATGAGATGAAGAAAAGGAACGTGGAATGATAAACCCGAAATTAAAAGTTCTTCTTTATTTTGTGGTAGAATGGGTAGGAGATCAATACCTTTATATATTTTTTAGTATAATCTTCTACAGATTAAATAGGAAATGAACAAGGGAAACGGAAATTCCTATTCGGAAATGCCTATTCTTCATATTGTGGTAAAGAATGTAGAAACTTTTACGATTTTATTGAGTAACAACTGAATAACGCTTTTATCGTTATCTTTGAAAGGGATTATAGCAAACGCTATGGGCACCAAGAATAATTAAAACTGTACAAACTACGGACAGTCGTTACTGGTTTCAGAACTTTATCACTTAATCAAAATTTCAAAGACTATCTTTTAAACAGTCGTTAAGTTGACATTTTCCATACAAAATTTTGACTTAATGGTAGATTAGATGTTGATTGAGGTCTCTAAACGCGGCCGTATGCCTTGCATATCTCTAATTAAATTGGCCTCATGGTGAGCCCAATGAGCCTGATAGTAAGTGAAAGTGAGAGTCAGGGTGACTCTCACTTTCACTTACTATCAGGGAGATGAGCTAGGATTTATATTCTTGCAAATAATTAGGGAAGTTCATATTTAGATTTTGCAAGAGATGCAAATGAACTTGTCTATAACGGGTTAGTCTGTACTTACTTGATTGCTAGCTCTCAACCTTCTCAA
>NJDD01000718.1:19431-67121 GCA_002245505.1 Calephelis nemesis | reverse complement strand
GAAAATTTGAAAAACCAAATTTTCTTTTTGATGTCCCACCCGGGTTTCGAACCCGGGACCTCATGCAGTCAAGTCCAACAAATAAACGATTGCTTACGTTGCCGGGAGCGTTGATGACACCGGTGTTGTATCCGAACTGTAGCATGCCAAGGACCGCTGCCAGGATTGCGTACGACAGGAAGAAAGTTAGACCCTGTCAAACAAAACAAAAAAGGTTTTGAAAGATCCTGCAGCAGTTGTCTTCAGTATTTTACAGTACTGTAGCGAAGCAAAAAAAGTTTTGTCAGATCCTACAGCAGTTGTCTTCTGTACTTTACTATACTGTGTCGAAGTAACAAAGTCTTGTCGGATCCTTGGGACAACTATGATTCGGATGATATTGGTGGTAATTCTGTTGCGCAAAAAACTAAATTAATTTTAAGTTATCGCTGTCTTCTTTCAACGAAAGTAACAGAAGGGGACAAAACACTTTTAGTGCTGTTAAATTAGACCGTACACGTCATTTCTACAGACGTTTAATATATCACTCGGAAAACGTTGATTAATATCAACACAGTTTGACATATTCGGACTAATCTGACATGTCTAAAACGTTCCATCTCTTTTGGTTTTGTTTCATTTGAAAGAGATGGCATGCTGAAATAAGTTTAGTTTGCGAACAGCAGAATTGCCACCATTGCTAAGAACTAAGAATATAGCGTCTCTATTTCGCAACTAACTTGCTCAAGTAGCCTCAGTTTCCGTCTCTGCGAGTGTTCTTCAAGCCGATCAACGTACTCGCGTAGCTCTTCTATCTCCTCCTTCACCTGTTGTACCGTATCTAACTCTTGTTTAATGGCTACCATATCACGCTTCACCTAAAAATAAAGAATACTCATTTCAAAAACAATCAAAATGGCTCAAACTTAGTAAAATAGCGTTAAACTTAGTCCAATATTTCGTTTAAGATAACAATTGAATTCGTATTTATAATTAAAGCTCCAAAATAATTGCCATATAAATTTTACTAGATGTCTATTCCGGCTTCGCTCGGATGGTACGGTGTCTTTTAAGTTGGATGTGCAAGTTTGATTGAAATCGGTTAAGTAGTTTAAGAGTACATCGCGGACAAACAATGTGACACCTAATTTATATATATTAAGATGAGACTACTTTGATATTATATCCAATAACAGGTTATAATTCTAAAACAAAAAAAACAATAGTTCTCGACAAAACCTACATATTATTATTATTTATTCTTTATTGTACAATATAAACACGAACGAAAATATTACAAAAAAATGTACAAATGGCGGTCTTATCGTTCAAAGCAATCTCTACCAGACAACCTAAAGAATACAATGTAACTAAGAACCATGTTGATCACGTCGGCTTTTAAATAAACAATCTTTTTAAAAATAAGTCTATTCGTTCAAATGTTATGATGCCACAGGCAGACATACACGCACATACACAGACATGTCAAACTTATAGCACCCTGATTTTCCCGTTGGGAATTAAAATATGAATCTTATTTCAAAATAAAAAGAAAACTTGTAGACATTGTTATAGAAGTATGAACCTGGGGCGGGCTGTTATTTTAATACATTTTGCACATTTAATTTTGTACATTAGTCGCCTCTGTGGTCTAACTACTTGACTTCATAAGGTTCAGAACTCGATTGCCGCGTCGGACAACAAAAAGAAAATATAATTTTATCCTATTTTCCAATAAAAAAATGTTGCTCGGGATTGGACGTGTGCCCGGTTGGCTTGCCACCTATCACATTGTGGGACTTAGTGTCTACGGCTAGTCGTGGGTGAGCTGGTTGTGCATCTGCCTACCTTTTCGGGGACATGGGCGTGAAGGTACTGGATTTTGTCTATTCAAATAACTTTATCTCTTTAATTATACTAGTGGTCGCCCGTTGGTCGAAATTCGACCATAATAAATTTTAATATCTTGTTGACAAGAACGTCATCTTCATTTCTCAAGATCAACTACTTTGTTTCCAAACTGTATAGTGCCATCTGTGCTCTTTTATCGTTATCATCAATAATATATTTGTTTGTGTGTGTCAAATGCAAGGTAGTGTGTCAAATACATGTTTTATTTATTGATTTAATGTATTTTATAAGCATTATTAATGAAAAATATTAGCGTTCTGCACTTCTCCTACACATAAACTGTAAGTGTGCTAAATTTTATGCCCCTGCGTCCTCGTAATTTTCGTAAAAAAGGGTCTAAAGTTTTGACATCATGTATTAATATACAGATTCTAAAGGTATTACCAAAAATCGCTGCGAAATGTTGCAAACATTCGAAATTCAAATAATAATTATTAGCACAAATAGGAGATTTTCCTTATTCATAACACAGATTATATTCTATTCCTAAATGAAATTGTACTATTCAAATGAAATGCATATAATTAATAAGCCGTTTTCAGTTTCAAAATGTGAAAATTATTTCATATCAATGGTTACTAATTAGTAAGTTATGCCAGCTAACTGTGAAATTCCCGTGAAATTCAATCCCAACAACGAAAATCAGTCTCATTTTATGTTATTTCAGTAAATGATTATAATGTTTCATTTTGTATTGTTTCTGTGGCAGTTGTTTTTTTTTTATTTAACTGTTGCTTACTACACACTTTTGAAAGTGCCACCGTCACTGTCTTACGCTTGTCCTGGTTTTGCCACACATTTGGACGTGGAAGACCAGGGTCAATTATTAGGTATGTTTTTTATGATATTGAACATTATTTTTATATTTTTTTATGATATTGTAAAGCAAACAAGCAGACGGATTTCCTGATGGTAAGAAATTCACGCCGCCTAGAGACACCAAAGATGATAATGGTGCGTTGCCAACCTAAGGCCGGGATGTTAGGCCTTGAGCAAAAGTAAGTTTACCGGCTACCTTACCCTCAGAACCGGAACACGTCATGACGTTATGGCGGCAGGAATAAGTAAGGCGGTGCTACCAATCCGGGTGAGTCACTGAGAAACTCTACCACCTAGTAGGATGTCATGGTGTTAGTGACGGTAAGCCTATGCTCGCCTTTTAATGATGAATTAAAAATGACAGTCTTCCATACAAACTTTCAACCCCTATTTTACCACCTTAAGGGTAGAATTTCCAAAATTCCGTCTTTAGTGGGCGTTTAATTTCATGGCTGTAACTCTTAACAGTTTTTGATCAGAGATTATGAATCAGTCAGTCAGGAGTCAGGTCAGGTATTTTATAAGTATAGATATAAATGAAATGACTTCTTTGTGTGTTTGAACGTGTCAATCAATAAACCTACTAGCATCATTTAAAATGCTTGACTAACAATGTTTTTCCCGTATTGGTCCGGGCTCCTTCGCAAGACCACCTGCCTTCATGCCAGGCAGCTCGTAAAAGGCGAACATAGGCTTACCGTCACTAACACCGTGACATCTGACTAGGTGGTAGAGTTTCGCTACGACTCAACAGGATTGGTACCACCGCCTTACCTATGCCTGCCGCCATAACATCATGACGTGTTCCGGTTCGAAGTGTAAGGTAACATCCCGGCCTCAGGCTGGCAACGCATCATTACCACCTGTGGTGTTTCTAGGCGTCGTGAATTTCTTGCCATCAGGAAATTCACATTCTTGTATGCCAACCAATATCACAAAAAAAAGTCGAAGGTGGATCCAAGGAAATCATTGAAGTCATTCGTTTCGTCAGTCGTTTCCAATACATATATATACTAGTTGACCCCGCAGACGTTGTTCTGCTATTTTTTTCTGTGATTCACCCTCATCACTTAGGGTGATAAAAAATAGATGTTAGCCGATTCTCTTACCTACTCAATATGATCACAAAATTTCATGAAAATTGGTAAAGCCGTTTTGGAGGAGTGCGGTAACTAACATTCTGACACGGAAATTTTATACATACTAAAATATATAAAAACGAATTCCCATTTTCCTAGGCCAGTTTCCTTTTTATTTATCGTGTTGTTAGTTAGTAGTTATTGTCAGGAGAATTTTCGTATGAAAAGAAAGACAGGGAAAATGGGGAAAACAATACTTTTTTCCCCTTACACAACTGCTGTCACAGTTGGTTGGCAGTACAGTTGCTTTTTTGTAGCTGTCACAGTTGGCTGGTTGATTATGAATGAGGAGAGGGTTCATACAAATAAAAAAATATTATATATATTTAGGAATAGACAAGGGAAGACAATCGGGGCTTTCACACTAGAGACTTCTTAAAAATACTACTAGTACATGCATACATATGTTCACGCTAAGTGTACCAACAGGGTTGGTAGAGAGACCTGTCTGGCTTCGTCCACATTCATATAAACACCCCGATTTTGGGAAATCTTAACACATATTTTTCATTTTCTCATTTTAACACCAATTACACTACAAAAGTACATTACACTATGCTCTACAGTCTACACTAGTAAATACCTTTTCCTGTGAGTTTTTTCACTGTTCTACACTACCTTTACCTTTTCTACAGGATTTTGTACAAACATGACTATATTTTAAACAATAGTAGAAAACTCGACTAAAAAAATTATATTTTTATTTGTAAAAAATATTTTTTTTAAATAAACATTCTCCAGACCTCTAAATCCGGCCCTGATTGTAGGTAACAATGTTTTTTTTTTGCCTTTAATGTCGCAACATAAAATAAGAAGCTACCTATACCAATTATTTATTAAGTATTTTATTATATCATTTAAGCAAACCAGATTTTAGGTTAAATTAGTTTTTTAATCTTGTCAGCAAGGTAGTAGCCGACCCTCTGTTCAAAACAACGTCTCCGTAATAGATGTCTATATTTATGTTGTTTGAACGCACTTTATAAATGTACCTGTCTATACAGGGTTTCTTTCAAAAGACCGGCCAAATTTTAATTTAATGGGCTTAAACCCAAAATGATAGTGCATTTTAAATATTACTTGCCAAATTGTAAAATTTTCTTTTACGAACATTTACTTAAATCAGTCCGCATTAACACTTTACTTGTTGTCACACTACGTCGTACATAGCCTACGCATGCGATTGCGGTCAGCGCTTCAGTTATAACCATACATTTCGTATTAGGCATCGAATAAAAATTATATATATTTTTTTTAAATTTTGATATTAATTCATAAATGGAAAATGTATCGGTTCTGAACCCTCTCTCAAAAATTGGCTGGTCCTACAATGTAACCCTGTATAAAATATAAAGCACATAAGTTCTTTGGTATGAAAATTAGTTTTCTTAATTACCAACAGAGGCGCTGTTCGAAGATTGCATTGAAATGTTTTACGAAGTTGCTAGCGAATAAAGTGAGTAAGCTCATGGTGAGGGCTTTGTAGATTTACTTGTTAGCCTATCTTATTACAATCCTAAGGATAGGATATTCGGATTCCTAAATTAAATATATAGACATATGTTAGGATATTACCTCGGAGACTTCACTCTGGCATGACTCGACACTCTTGGTAAGTTCCTGAAGTTGGGAGCGGATCTCACAGAGCGCGACGGTCGTCTCCAGTTGTCGGTCGCCCCGCTGCAGTTCGTCCAGCTTGGCAGATAGATTCATGCTCATCACGCTCACCTGTCTCTGAAGGCTGATGAACAAAATTAAAAATCAGCATGTTTTATTGAATAGGCTATAGATAAACTTGCACAGTAGAGCTTTCCGGCAATAGGACCGTGACGCACCTATAACATAATCTTTACATCTTAGTTGTCTTACACTCAGGAGAGCCGTGTGTTTGTTCGCTTACTAATGATATAAAAAAACAATCGGTAATTGTGACTAAAGTCTATTTATTTTAACAAACGAGTACTGAGTATGTCCCTCGCATAATTCCGATCCTGACAGAGTGAGATGTAGCGTTAAGAGGGGCAGGCACTACGCCTTTGTTATCATTGTCAAATTGTAATTACCAGTTCTAAGTGATTGAATTTATGTTGATTACGTGGACCAATAACAATGCAGTACATTTTTTAGTACTCGTTTGTTAAAAAAATAGAGTATAGTAAAATTATTCTAAAATCTGCCGTGGGATCGGGGTTTGCTATTCAAATTGTTAACTTATACCAATGTTATTAATGTCAAATCATATATTTAAAGTTTGGGTTTAACAAAAACATAAATTTTCCCGATCCTGACAGAGTGAGATGTAGCGTTAAGAGGGGCAGGCACTACGCCTTTGTTATCATTGTCAAATTGTAATTACCAGTTCTAAGTGATTGAATTTATGTTGATTACGTGGACCAATAACAATGCAGTACATTTTTTAGTACTCGTTTGTTAAAAAAATAGAGTATAGTAAAATTATTCTAAAATCTACCGTGGGATCGGGGTTTGCTATTCAAATTGTTAACTTATACCAATGTTATTAATGTCAAATCATATATTTAAAGTTTGGGTTTAACAAAAACATAAATTTTCCATTCGTTCAGTTTTTTATTGGAAAAACTGAAAAAAAATGTGTGTTTTAGTTTTCTCACAGTCGAACGGGATAAAAAGTATACTTTGTTTGAATCCGAAATTATAACTATATGCACATCAAACTTCATCAAAATCGGTTTAGTGGTCTAGCCACGAAAATGTAACAGACAGACTTTCGCGTTCATAAAATTAGTATGGAAGTATTGATATATCCGAACACTGATGACATTTTATTTATTTATTTAAAATTCATGGACTATAGTTGTACAAAGGTGGACTTTTAATTTAGTTAAAATGTTTTAAAAGAAAGCAACCATTAACAACCAAGGACTTTGGGAAAACATTGTAACTAATATCGTAGCAAATGTTCACCCATGAGATTGTACTAAATTCAAGTAATCCAACGCATTAGTCACGGCTTATTGTTAATATGTGATTGCGGTTGCCATATTAAAAATTTAAAAACCGCATTTATTGTGCAATACCAGCCATAGCCCAGTTCCATCCTCGTTTTCATGGTCATGGTGTCTATTGCAAACGTGGATTTCTTTTTATCAAGAAATTTGTTCGCTTCGTTGCCTTTGTTTAATAAATAAAAACACTTGCTTTTAACTTTTTTCAAATTCAAAACTTTAAATGCTAGTTGGATATAAATTGCGAAATTTATTTAGCCAATTAGAAATAAACATATCAGAAATAAACATTGCATTAAATATTAAAAAAAGTACAACCCTACATAAAAGTAAACACGATCGTATTCTTCTCGAGTGTATGTATGTGTGTGTGTGTGTGTGTGTGTGTGCGCGCGCGAAAATTTTAATATTATTGTTTAGTTTTAGTTTTATATTGCTATGTTATATTATTGTAAAAAATGTTTCGTGACATTTTTGTCTACCTACGAAATAAAGTAAGATTTGACTTTGACTTTTAAATATTTTATATATATGGTATTATGTTATACTTACTTAATCCCCTATAAATTGAAATAGAGGGTAAGTAAACGAAGTTTCGATTTCATCTTTCTCTGCCACCAATATTCTCATTACTTCGAGTAAGTATTAGGAGTGTGTACTATTTTTTTTTATTTTGGTGGCTAAGGAAGTGTATTCATTCATTTATTCATACTTAGATTTTTTTAATTCACTTGATAAGATTTTTTTATGATAAAATACAAATATCTTAATTTCTATATTCCATACTTCAAGGTTGCCTCAAAGAGATTGCTAATATGGCGATAAGCTCCTCTTTGTGTGTTTATAACGCATTCATTTTTTTTTATTGTATTTTAATAAAACTAATCTTTGTTTATTAAAACCTAAGCGAAATACAAAAAATGACTAATAATTCATCAGTATCCTACTATTACTACATGGTATTCTATTTAACCATTACAATTATTTACAGGGATTTTTTGTACAGTTGAATTTATTTCAGCTTTAATTTTTTTTTACTTTTGTCTGTTTCGCTCGCTTTTTACTTACGCTCATTTATGCACTGGCTCTCATTTTAATCACGTCTTTTTCTGTTATTTAGGTTAAAATAGTATAAAGGCATCATAGCATTGTTTTATTAATAATCTTGTATATAAAAATCAAATGCTGTTCGTTAGTGTCGTTGAAACTCGAGAATGGTTGGACCGATTTGACTGATTTTGGGTTTGAAAGTATCTTCACGCCCATATCCCCGAAGATGTAGGCAGAGGCACAATCAGGGCACCCACGACTAGCCAAAGACACCAAGTCCCACAATGTGATAGGTGGCAAGCCTATCGCCAACCGGGCACATTTCCAATCCCGAGCAACATTTTTTTATTAGAAAATTGGAAAAGCCCAATTATCTTTTTGTTGCCCGACCCGGGATTTGAACCCGGGACCTCATGCATATAGTTAAAGTTTGTCAATTATATATACATAAAGGAAAAACAACATTCAAAGTTTTCTCAGACAAACTGAGGGCTGGAACGAAGTTCGTCGGGACTGCTAGTATAATCTAACATAATAAGCTTGCAGTAATATTAAATTAAAGTTATTAAAAAAAACATTTACTTGGCTTTATAATTAATGTTATAATACTTTTAATTTTACACATTTCTTATATATTTTAGTTACATCATATGAAAGCTAGAGATTAAAAAAATCAAAAGAAATTCAATTTCAAATCTCAAAAAGAAGTTCCAATGAAACTATGATGATTTGTTATAAAAAATAAATGATTTATTTGAAATTCTCAAAAGATGTAAAAACATTAATTTTAAAAAATAAAAACTTTTAGATAAAAAACTTTTAACATCTGTTTGTAACCGTAGCTGTAGGATAAATAAGCACACATACATGAAATAAAAAATGTAATACATGGCGTAACTTACCAAATAAATTTTAAATTGTAAGATATTAAAATGTTTCTCTCCCTTTTATAATGTTCGTTTCGATTTTATTTAGCAGCAAACTCAATTTTTAAATGAATGTAATATACATTCTTTAAACTACATTTAATAATCCATGCAAAATACTTCATCCAGAAGAACTCAGTACCTTCACCTTGATACTCGAACCAATAAAAATATATCAAGTCAAATCCAGAAAATATTAATAATTCAGACACAGCCTAGATTTCTGTGTCTGTTTTATTTACAGAATCCCAAATGTACAAAACAATCTTCCAAAGCTATACAAAACCTTTAAATATATAATACAAAAATAGCTTATGAAAAATAGTTATTGAATCCAATCTAAAAATTGAAACATAGACATGGCGCTGAAATATATTTTGAGAATGAGAAGTCAGGTACAAATAACTCAGCTATTTCAGTTTGCCTACTAGTTTATTCAGATTTTTGTTCTTTAAGTCACGATTTGAATTGGCGGTTTCAGGTAGCACCAGGGCCGAATTAGGCAAACAGAAAAATCTGTCGCGGGGCCCTAACTTATTCTGTTTTTAAAAATAAAACTGCCAATCACACTACGTTGACCAGATTCAGATGAATTGGGGGGGCTATTTTTATAGGGATTTGAATGGATTTGCCCCAATTGCAACTACTTCTTCGTGCTTAATCCGGGACTGACGTCACTTCCGAGCATGTTTGAAAACTTTGACAGTTATGGACGGAGTAGTCACGCTAAGCAACTCGTCTTAAAGTGAACGAGGAACATATGAAGCGAATGGCGACCCAGATACATCGAAGTTTCTATATTCTAGTTTATTGTTTTTATCATTTCCTCACGTCATTTGTTATGTAGGATTTACGGTGTATAACTTGGACTTGTAACACTTATATTATGCTACAGCTTATTATTATGGTCTTTGTGTCACAGTCTCTAGGGATATTTTCTGCTTAGAATTCAACAGTGCGGAGAAAATAAAACATGTCTACGGAAATGCAAGCAATTGCCAAATTTCCCTTTTTCATGCCACAAAAAAAGATAAGTTTTCAGTAAAATATTGCTACACGATTAATCGTTTTTTTATAATAAAATGCCTATAGGCTAAGAAAACATCGCGGTCATACTCAAGACCCAACGTTAAAACCCAAAACGGTTTTTTTCGGTTGCAAATACTTTTGTCATATAATAATATTATTACGGCGATAGTATGAATTATGATAACACAGTCTAATTTATTTATATTTAATTAATTATGTATATCATTTAATTTTTATAACTTTAGACGTAATAATTTTATTCTTAGACAGAGTTTTAGCCGTTATTGTGTAGGATTATTGTGTATATTAAATTACACTTTTACATCAACACATCTTTTTAATATAATTAATGCGAAAGTTTGTATGTTTGTTGCACCTTTACGGAAAAAAACTATTTAACCGATTTTCATGAAATTTGGGACACACATAGAAAGTAACTTGGATTAACACATAGGATAGCTTTTTTCCCAAAAAATATTCCTGTGGGACCGTCAACCACGCGGGCAACCCCGCTGGCAACAGCTAGTATTCTAAAAAAGGCAAACAAGCATTCGGATTTCCTGATAACAAAAAAAACAACAGAATAATAAAATATAATTTCGTATCATAGCTTTTTTTATTAAAAAAAGTGGGGTAGATTGCGTAGATCGTGAATTTGAGTATCATGAAGCGGTAGTTATCTCTGACCATGAGCATAAAGCAATTACCCATACTTTTCTCTGTAATAATCATTAATAAATAAATATATTGAATTAATTACCTTTTCGCCACGAAGCCCGAAGTCGAGTTTTCATTATTTTGACTCTGGGTTGTTCTGGGTGATTATGAAATACATTTCTATATTAATTTTCTAATAATTTTTGATCGCCCCAATGACCGAATCGAAACGACCCTGACTGCAAAATCGTTGGGGCTAAACTTCGATTTTCGATTTGGAAAAGTTTTCTTAACTGGTTAACCCGGTGATTATGGTACCCTCCACCCTTCGTTCGTGAATTTTTACATTCGTGAAAGACTTTGTGGACAGGATTATTCTGTTATTCAAGGCTAACGGCCAATATTAATAACCTATGTAAAGATAGAGATAGTGTTATTTTAGATCAGGTGCCAGGTAACCGCTCTTATATTTCAGTAATTGACAAAAATATCTTGGCAACAAATCTCTAGAAGGCTTGTCTCTATCTTACGATAGGTTATTAATGTTGGCCGTAAGACGATTTAAAAAAACAAATATTTTTAACATCGGTTCAGCAGTTTTTGGGTTATGTGTGGCAACAAACCCGACTTTCATATATTAAATATTCCAATATCTTACATATTTACCACACCTTAATTATGTAAATTAATATTTATAAATGTACTAGCTGTTTTGCGCGGCGTTGCCCGCGTGGTTAATAGTCCCACAAGATAATTTTTTCGGGAGAAAAACTATCCTATGCTTTATGTTAAGCTACCCTCTATCTTTATGCCAAATTTTATGAAAATCAGCTTAGCAGTTTTTGCGTGAAGGAGTAACAAACAAATAAACATTCAAACTTCCTCATTTAAAACATTAGAAGGATGGTTTTCGATAAAAACACACTTTATATTCGATGTTAGTTTCAGGCTTTTTTGGTAAAAAAATGCAAAAACAAGGCGAATATAGTCTATAATAGTTTAGATCTCAAACTCAATCCTGGCGGTAGAGAAATTTGCCCAGGTAGAGCTCTACAGCCTTACCTATTCCTGCCGCCATAATGACTATCTTGTTTCGGTCTTGAAGGTAGGGAAGCCGGTAGATTGGCACAATAGCGTAACATCCCGGCCTCAAGATAGTGACGTACTTAGAACCTCTATGGTGTCTTTAGGCCACGGATGTCTCATACCACCAGGAGGAGGAGGAAGAAGGGAGGAGGTTCGCTGAGAACTAACATAAAAAACGTCCTTGTTTAATTTTTATTTTTATATTACTTCCTTAAACTTGCAAAATTTAACTTGGTCATTAACTTGAAGAATATAGCTAACCAAAAAATATATCACACAGTTTGACAAAGGCGAAGATAGCGAATAAAGTATCTTCACGCCGATATCCGAGAGGATAAGTAGGCAGGGCCCCACGACTAGCCGAAGACACTAAACCCCACAAATGTCAAATGGCAAGCCTATCGCTAATCGGGCACATATCCGTTCTCGGGCAACTTTTAGGTTTATTAGAATTAATAATATAGCAATATACCTATTGTTATACACTACGACCATGACATGGTAATGATCAGGGACGTGCAATCGTCTTTTACATACCTCGTACTGCTACCATAACATCAATATTTGTATTGTAAGGTTAACATAAGATCCTCAGGTAAGCAACACAACATTAACATCGCTGGTGTCTCAGACCAACACCCTTTTATCCCTCACTTCTTAACATCTGCAAACCCATCTGCACGTTTGCCTTTTAATAATAAAAAATGTGTGTGTGTACTAGCGTACACACGTAAGAAGTGAAGAAGTGAAACTTCTTTATGACGTTATTTTTGAAAAAATAATTTACTGTATGCAACTTTACAGAAATTGGTTAAATAAAGTTTATTGCCAATCCCTACTCCGCTGGAGAAAGTATACTTCGAATCACGCGTGGTGGGGATAAGAACAAAGATGGCGCGTAACGGAAAAATGTGACGCGTAACGAAAAAAAATTACACTACATTTTTTTCCAACCCCGATAAAGAAGTTTCACTTCAAAAAATAAATTACTTATGTAATAATGTTCAAAGAACTATTTTATTATTCAGTTTTAAATCTTTCAAATACGTAATCATGTCGCAGATTTTTGGAATGAAAAATAAGTCAATATGTGGGTTGGACAAAATAAAAGTAAAGTGTACCTATTTTCGTACTTGCTACAGCTGAACTACGTATAGGTATGTAAACGATCCTGAGCCCTAGCCATGAGTTTACGGCTTGTCAAGTTTACTATACTCGCTAATGTCCCTGTAAATTATTTGTATAAAAACTTTGAACAGCGCCTCTGTTGGTAACTAAGAGAAACGCATTTTTAGACCGAAAATGTCATAGATTTCGTCAAGTAGTTTACCGAACGTAATCTAAAACAACTCATGGTAAATCTCATGACAAATAAATCATGATTAAAATCGTTGAAAATATACATTTTTCGAATAAAGAACATGTATAAAAACTCCGTTTTCGAATTTAAAAGAAACTATTATTGTACGAGAAATGGAAAGAAAAAAGTATACGTGGTCAATCTCGCGGATACTGAGATTAGAATTATAAAGTCTCATTATGAATAACTGTCTAAGGGCCACTTGCACATTCTCGGGTTACGGTTAATATTGAGTTAAACTGTCAAATATAAGGTGATTTAACCCTAGTTAGGGGCTAACTCAGTGTTAAATACTTAAACCAGGATCGTGCAAGTGGCCCTAAAATAAGTTTATGACAAACTCGCAAACTTCCCTTGCAAATATTTCAGGCGGGTTCGAAAGTACGATTTTTCCAAAGAAGGTCACAATTCAGTGGTTGTTACGATAAAACACGTTTAATTCGGATCACAGAAATTGCAATAACCGGAATAAGGAGCGGGTTAGATAACTCTAAACGGACGGAAAAAATGGTTGTTATTGAAACCGTATTTCATCTTTTTTTGATAATTTAATTAGTCATCAACAATTTATTTCGTTAAAATAATCATAGTTCAGCTGCGGTTTTATAAAAATACAGAAGTATTTAGTTGGCTGTTTTTATTTTCAATACTGGCTTTTTGCGAATTCTTTTGCTTGTTTTAAATTGCTTTCAGGTAATAAAAAATAAAACCTGAATTGTTCACCATTGTTTGCCATTTTACGCAAATGTTAATATTTGTTCGTTCAGGAAAATGCAAATTAATATTTTAAAATAATAGCGTCTCGACCATAAAAAATTGTCAAAACGTTGAATGTTAACTGCATCTACCTACGAGTGAACGCGTTTTTGTACTTTAAAAAAACCACACTTTCCATATTTTAGAAGTAACGAAATATAAAACAGTAAAAAAAAATAGGCAGGCAGGAAAAAATGTAAGAGAAATGTAAATCTTAACCATAGATTTAGGGTACATCCTAAATCTATAATCTTAACTAATTATAATAGCTTTATGTCACTTAAATAATGATGTGTAATTATTAAATGAAAATTTTCCAAAAACGATGAGATTATACATTTGCATAAAACTGTCAAAACAATGAACTGTATGGAAATGTCAAAAATAATTAGAATTTTATGAAACACTTAGACAATAATTCATAGTCAACAGTACTCTCCTATGAGGTAGACAAAGAGTAAATTAACTGCCCATAAAGGAAGAGGTAGATATGCTACTACTGAAGAAGGACAAGGAGCACCTATGATTTTCCTGCACCTATGATTTTGTAATCTTTCTAATCTACATGAATGGTGTAAGATCCGAACCCAGGTTAACCTTCACCGAGCTGTTAATAGGATGAAACATAAAAAAATAGGATATTTTTTTTAAATGTCTGGGATTTTTTTAAATTTTGTTTTTCATTAAAAGTTGCAATTTTAAAATAATACTAAAATTTTATCTTGACTTAAAGAATTAAGCTGGAAACATATTATCGGGCACATCTGTCGTAAGTGGCCTAGCTGAGACTGATAAATGTGTACACATACCGTCCGCCGACGCTTTCGGCACACTTTTGGCTTACAAAAATATTCAGCGCGCGAGATACCTTCCGGACGTTCGAACGCTCAGTCACGTCCGCGACTTACGTCCAATAGTTCGTAAGGCTCATACTTCCATTATTTAAGTGTTCCAAGTAGAAAGTCGTGGCTGTTAGCCGCTTCTGTCCTCCTGCATTTTTAAGTATATTAATTCATTTCTCCGTCATTTCTGGACCGATTTTAAATTTCTTTTTGTATTTGAAAGAGCATATTTTCGCGGTTGTCCCATCTTCATCTTATTAAAATCGAAATCGGTTTTTTATAGCTTTACTGCGCAAAAGACATATGTTCTGTTCTTGATAGATAGTATAAGTGCAACGATAAATAGAACAAAAATAGCACAGTAAAACATCCGAAAAGTTTTGATCCCAAAGGTGTTGAGTATGAATAAGGGCCAACCACACTCTTTCCTTGAACTTTGGCAAAGTTGAGAGTAAAAGAGTTGTTTCAAAATACGATAGCAATATTTTTATGAATTAAACAGTATGACTAAAAAGGACTAACCGCCAAATTCAATGGTCCAAGTCTACCGGCTTCCCTAACCCGACTGAAACATGACAGTGTCATTATGGCGGTAGGAAGAGGCATGGCGGTGGATAATCCACACAGCCAAGTGTCTGCACAGTAGTCTACCGCAAATGATCGTGATAGTAATGACCCATTGAACCTATTTTTAAGCTACTGGGCAAAATGCAAACGTCTATTCCACTGAGAGGGCACAACACATTTCAAAATTCGAATTTCAACTTAAAAAAATTATTGTCAATATTTATTAAGGCGCGCACTAAAGCTCGCCGAGGAGCTGCCTCTCGAGGTAATCTTGGACTTTTGCGGTAACATACTTTTAACCTTTGAGGGAAAAAAAGAGGTGCGATAAACTTGACGAGTCTGTCTGTGGCCTCATAACTTCTGAGTGGACTGACAAGTTTTTTATTGAAAGCTGATATGATTGGGATGGTTCTTAGCTACATCCCATGTGCATGTGCGTGGAGTTTTTTCAAAGGGTTGTGGTTGTGAGTTTTATGATAACGGATATTTTGTCTGTTTTGTTACGCCATAATAGGTATACATTTTTTGGCGGAAAATTGCAAATTAAATAATTTTATTTAGATTAAACGGATATTTTATTGTTTGTTGGATTTTTGAAGTGAAAACTTCTTTAGGCGCATTGAGCGTTTTGGTAGAGGGAAAATCCTCGGTTCGCGTCACCGACATGCTAATGATAATAGTATATCTATAGCTATGGAGAGCCAGACTAGCGCACGCGCAGTAGCCTGTGTACACGTATACACTAATACATCGACTATTTCTGACTGACAAGATAATTGTATATTAATTATTTTTTCAACCACTTTATATTTATATTTTGTTCATGATTTGTTTAACCCATCAAATGTAACTAATAAATAAAACATAAAAAATTTCATATAATTTTTGCATACATTTTCAATTACTCTCAACTTAATAGTTCCGTTTTCACTTCTATCGGCAGTCCCACGACTGCTACTGTTTTTTTTAAATGAATAATTAGACATTATTATTTAAGTAACGTAGAGCTACATCATCTTTGACGACAGAAGAGTCTACTCGCTCGGCCGATACGCAGCTAATTAAACACATGTATCCCTTTATAACCAATTAAAAAAACATTTCAGCCGTGTAATCTGTGGGAAATATCTGCAGATATGTATTTATTCCGCCCAGGGTCAAGCAAGACAGACAGACAGACAGACAAAACAGGTCTGGCACTCGATACTCTCTGCCTACCGCGTAAGGGCCTTGGCGTGAAGATATGTATGTATGTAAATTTGGTACTCGGGCTACGGCCTAAACAAAACAGTCTTTAAAATCAGTCCAGTAATAGAGTTGTAAGTGTTAAAGCAAACCCAAGTTTTATGTATGAAGTACATGTCTCACAATATTTCCATATTTTTTGGTAATTCTTAAAACTCCTTAGTATTTCGCGATATTGAAATCTCAAGATACTAATCGATTAAGGACCGTCAAATCATCTGATTGATCTTCATTTGAAAATTGTTAGCCCTATCTTTGAATTTATCAACATTAAGTAAAACCAAGAATTCTGTCAGGGTATTCTATTTTAAATCATTGGGTTTTATATTTTTTCATAAAAAAGTATTTGCTTAGAACATAGACATTTTCCATCTTGGAGGAAGCTGCTTTATCTTTATTTTTATTCATAGCATAATTTTTTAAAACATTTATTAGATTGAAAGTAAAATATAAACTAAATCTTTTGTATGTATGGATGTATGGATGTTTGTTACTCTTTCACGCAAAAACTACAAAGCCGATTACGATGAAATTTGGTATGTAGGTAGCTGAAGACCCAGAATAACATATAGGCTACTTTTTATCCCGGAGTTCCCGCGGGATTGGGACTTACGCAGGTGAAACCGCGGGGCGCAGCTAGTATATTATATTGTGAAGTATCAGTAACGTAGGAACTTTATTCATTTTGCGAGTAATTACTTTAACTAGCAGTCATCTATTGGTCGAAAATCGGTCATAATGAATTTTAAATTCATGTTACTCAATATAAATTGTTTTTGTTATGAACGCCATCTTCATTCAACAAGACTAACTAATTTGTTTCCAAAAATATAAATATAGTCTGTGGTCCATCTATGGTATTTTATAGTATCCAAACATGGTCAAGGTTATATTGTTCGTTAAGTTTTTGATAAGAACGCCATCTTTATTTATTTCTAAACATAAACCTTTGTTTCCAAACAATATGAATATAGTTTGTGCGTGTGTAGATCCTTTGATAAATATTATTTATTTTATCATGGTGGAAATATTTCTTCCTTGAAAATATCAACATCTCTTCCACTTCACCGTATTAAATATGAAAACGCAAATCTAAATGTGAAATGTAAGAAATCCTATTTCCTCCTATCCTATTTATAGCTAAAAAGTTGTCAGGTTTCAATTTAAAAAAAGCTATAAGTATTTTGGAAGTTAAATCATTAAACATTTTCATCATTTCAATTTCCAACGTTTCCGGTTGTCTGGGATAGATTTCTTTGAGCGATAAGACCGCTATTTCAAAATATTTTTATTTAAATTCATTCCCAGCTAGGTGTCCAAATTTTTTAAGTGAAAACTTCTTTAGCGGCGTTGCGCACTTTTTTGGATTGGGTAAAACTTCTAAACTCGCGTCAGGACACGTGAACTGATTCGCAAGACAAAAATTCGTAAGATGGCTCAGGACGCTTGCGCGAATATTCGTGTTTTCATGTTTGTGCACGATAGCGCAATAAATGAATATTGTATTCTACCACATAAATGATAGTACTTTCGTTCTGATAATTAAAGCAATTCGTGCAAAATTATTCCCTAACCATTAAAAAATATCAAAAAAGGAACAACGTTTATAATCAAGTTTTCACTTCTGCCGGCACTCCCGGAGTGCAAGTCGTTTATTAGATAACTTTCAGTACATGTTATTGTAGAACGTTTTCTCATTTAAAGCTGATACATTGTAAAAAGAAACGTCAGAAACGTTCTTATTTCAAATAAAAAATTAATTTTCCAAATATAGGTATGTAATTCCTATTAACTTAAAATCAAAAATGAATTTTCAGTAAATTGATTTTACAAAGGCTTAAGAATAAGCCCATAAAAAGCCTCTGTAAAATAAAATATGATATTAAAATCCTGTTTGAATATTATTTCAATTTGTGCAAAACGTATCCATTAACTCCCGGATTAA
The DNA here is from genome assembly GCA_002245505.1 of Calephelis nemesis. Classification (NCBI taxonomy): domain Eukaryota; kingdom Metazoa; phylum Arthropoda; class Insecta; order Lepidoptera; family Riodinidae; genus Calephelis; species Calephelis nemesis. The sequence goes on along the minus strand of NJDD01000718.1, from coordinate 48,826 downwards.
TCATAATATTGCGTATTCAATAAAATTCATTCGAAACATTTTCTGCTTCGACATAATTCATTAATTTGATGTTCATAAAAGCTTAAAACTAACATAGGAAAGGCTTGATATATGTTCAAAGGTATTTCATAGACAGAAAAATCGCCCACATTTGTACAAGCATATGTTCATATCGTTTTTAAGGTTCTGTAACCGAATGACTAACACGCATTGATTTTATCATTACTTGTAGACAAAAAAACGAAGGGTTGCACTCCGGGAGTGTCGGCAGAAGTGAAAACTTGAACATTAACGTTGTGCATTTTTATGTTTTGAAATGGTTAGGGAATAATTTTGCACGAATTGCTTTAATTATCAGTTTGACAGTACTAAGCGCCCTGCGCCGTCTAAACGAAAAAGCAGGCGCTGGCATACATTTTCGCCGCACCGTAGAAGAGAGGGGGATACTTTCTCTCCTACGACTCTCCATCCTCTTACTCTCCATCCCTCTTACGAATTTTCGATGAGATCACGGGTCCTGACGCGAGTTTAGAAGTTTTTACCCATTTCAAAAAAAGTGCGTAACGCCGCTAAAGAAGCTTTCACTTCAAAAAGTTTTTTTAGTTTTTGGCATGGGCGTTAGCACCTGCTATTAGTCAAGGTTGACTTTGAAGTTGGGCTCATATTGTTTAAAATTAGTCAACCATTGTAGAAAGTCATGTCAGCGTCTTAAGTAAAGTATTGGCCTTCTTACACAAGCTCATTTAGCGAGATTAAGCGGCGACGAGGAAATACGCGACGCACTAATTTCTTCATAAATACTTCACTTGTGCACTTTAATTGAACATCATTAAGCGCAGTAAAACTGCAAAAACCGACTTTAACTACTTAATTAGGTACTACGTTACGATTTAATTGATAATTCTTTCTTCGAATGATGGATATAATTCGAAAGATGGATCTAATCATTCCAAGACGGTCCCACGTAAATTTAATTAACGTTCTATACTAGTTTCGAGTTATACTTAACTTTACTTAATTTTTTGTTATACAATAAAGCGAACAGTCAAATACAAAATTACATTTTTTGTAATTTGTGCTGGCATATTTTTCTATAAAATAAAAATGAACCATCAAAATCAGTTTGTTATTTTAAAATTAAGACCCCTGTTTTGGTAGTCGGTTATTTTTTTTACAAAATACTACTCAATCTGGCTAATTTTACTCGAAATTATATAATTTCGAAAACAGCGACAATTTTATCTCTCCTATTAGCTTGTAACGTTTATTGCTAGTTAAACATGTTCGTCTGTCTGTCCATATGTCACTTTCACTTCGTCCCCTACACAGGTCAAACCTGGTGTAAAATATATTCTGTAAACCGCTTTACGATTTTCGTTCAAAAATTAACCAAAAGGCGTTTCGCAAATATTTTTTTATGAAATATGTAAACATGAAACTAAAACTAACAAATGTTTTCTGCAAGTTAACCGGCGATTCAACCAACACCTTAAACACAGACCCTTTCCCGGTCTAACATGGACTTACTAGACTGGTAGACAATATTATTAGGCCTTTCTTTCAACATTACAACAAATCGAAAGTCTTGATGTAATCTCTTGCACATAAATTATTTATAAATCGTTAACAATGTTACGTTGCTAGAAAAAACAGTCCAGACAGTCATGGTTGAACAGAGTAATAAAAAATTCATTTTCCAAAAACAGAAACAGACTTTATTCACAGGTCAATAAATAAATAATCACGACTGCTTGACAGTCCGTTTAAATTATCATTAGATAGAGCTTTCCAGTTTTCCATGAACTTTGATATACAGTGAATCACAAACTATTAAATACTATTTTACTCTATATACTATATGGCGGCTCGCTATTATGGCCGGTTTGTTCATTCGTATCACATAAGTAAACATTTATGTTTTCACTTCATTTAAACCTTTTGATGAGCTATTTTGTCATACTATAGTCTATTTATTTTAACAAACTGAGTATGTCCCTCGCATATTTCCGATACTGACAGAGTGAGATGTAGCGTTAACAGGGGCGGGCACCACGCCTTTGTTCTTATTGTCAAATTGTAATTATTGATTGAAATTAGCTTTATATTGATTATGTAGACCAATGCAGTACATTTTTTATGTACTCGTTTGTTAAAAAAATAAAGTATAGTTATAAAAAATGTAAATTCGACTTGCTTTTGGTTATGCCATTTTCGATGGTTTATTGACATTCACGTCACTATTGTATGATGTCAAACTGGCATCATAGCCTGCCGCTAGTATACTTATCCCGGTAACCTTAATTCTGCATTTCCGCACTGACATTTTTTTTCTGTTTCACATAAAATTGTTTGAATGTTCCATGAACTTCACCAAGTATTAAAAATATAAACGAATCCTAAAATTTTCGAGTTTTAGAGAGACTAAAGAACAGCATTTCGTTTTTATATGTACTATTAATGCTATAAAATATAACTATATAATGAACTGTAACTTTTAAAACCTACAAATACTACTAAGCCATGGTTATTTTAAATCGAGTTTACGTGATACATGCAATAAGTTTAAACAAAAGACGAAAATGGATTTTTATATTAATAGCTAGCTGATGTAAAAATGTTCCAGGCTTATATCAAACTGGAAATAATTTATATACATATTATTCCGAGGAATACTGATTATTTATGAAGATTAAAATCATATTAACATATTTCAATAATAACAAAAAGAAATCATTTTACTTAACAGTTCATGTTGTTTGGCCTTATGTATTTTTGTAGATTAATCAAAAAGATAATTGGAAACACTGATTTTTTTGCAACCCAAATCTTTTCAAGTTCAATTTCATTTGTATACTCGTATCTTTGCATCTTAGTTTTATTATATACGTTTTAAAAAAACGTTTAAACAAATTTATTGTCAGTTATTAAGAACTTTTAAATGAAAAAACTATAACTTTTTGATGACGTAGTCATTTAAGAATACTTGCAAAAGGTCAATTTTATATCTATATCGTTACTTAGCATAAAAAAAAACATTTTTTTGTAAAACGTTAAAACGTAAAATTGAATTTACATTCAGTTATTAAAATCTCTTTAACTGTTAACAAACGTTTTGATGATGTAGATATTTAAGAATAGTTTAAAAGTTCAATTTTATTTCTGTATCGTTACATCTTTTTTTATGTAATATATTAAAAAATGTGTTTTACATAATGTTACCTAACCAGAGTTTATTTTCAAGTATAAATATCTTTCAACTGTAAAAAAGTGTCAGTTTTATTTTTAAAAAATAATTTTTGTTTGAATAGTTCAAAAGTTCACTTTTATATCTATATCGTTATTTTTGTTTCATAAAATGTTTTACCGAATTTATTTTCAGGCATTAAAATCTTTTTACCAGAAGGATCGCTATGTTAAAGTAACATTTCCCAATTCTATTATACAATTTTAAATTGTCATATTACATATTTGTATGTATTTTTAGTTGTTTGTTATCTGTAGGTATTTATTTATTCTTGGTCTATATATTTGCAATATACCTAGTCTTGCCATAAATATTGTAATAAAGAAAAAAAATATTTTTTTAACTGCAAATAACATATATTACTTTTACAGTGTGTTAGTTTAATACATAAATATACAACAATTAAAAATATAAAAAGCTTATTCGAAGTGGTCTCCATTGGCTGCAATACAGTCCTTTAAACGTTGAGGCCAGTTATCAATAGAAGCACGCACTCTTTCCATGGGAAAATTCTTCACTGCCAATCGTATAGATTGTTTTAGGGACTCCAAATTATCATGGCGTTTAGAGCAAGCTGTACTCTCTAAAACTGACCATAAATCATAATCCAGCGGATTAAGATCGGGACTAGACGACGGCCAGTCTTCAGCTCTGATGAAGTCCGAAACGTTCGCTTCCAACCAAGACTGCGTGGACCGAGCTTTATGACCCGGCGCCGAGTCTTGCTGGAAGGACCATACTTGGTTATTGAACATGGTGATGTTAAGGGGCTTAACTACCTTCTCAAGAATGGTATCTTGATACACTTGTGCCGATGTTTTGATATCTTTTTCACAAAAATATGGCTCAGTCACTCCTTCATAGCTAACACCCCACCAAACCATCACTGAAGTTGGATAATGTCCACGTTGCACTCTGTCGACTAATTGGGAAGCTTCCTTAGAGCTTTGAGCATAAATACGGTCATTTTGTTTGTTAAAATGTTGCTCAATTGTAAAAATTTTCTCATCCGTAAACAAAATTTTTCTGTGACCTCCCTTTGCGTACCGCTTCAGTAATTGTTTCGATTTTACGACCCTATTCTTCTTTAAATTATCCGTTAAGAAATGACCAGAGCGTCTCTTATAGGCTGCAAGTCCTAAGTCATCTTTTAAAATACGCGACATGGTTCTAGGTGCTATCTTCATTTCCCGAGATAAAATCTTTTGCTTTCGGACAGGATTTCTTCGAATTCTTTCCCTTACTGCTTTGACCACCTTTTTCGTACGAACACTACGTGGACGGCCAGATCTTTTTCTGTCACAAACAGAGGAAGTCTCATTGTACCTATTAATAGCCCGGTACACAAACATTTTACTAAAACCAAGTGTATGGAGAGTTTTAAAAATTGCATTTGGCTCCATACCTACTTTGTGTAATGCAATCACAGCGATTCGGTTCTCTTTATCACCCCACTCCATTTTAATATCGCAAAATATTGTACAATGTATTGGCGCCAAAATGAGAAAACACAATGAACAATCGTATAAAAATGACAGATTCGAAATTCAAATGTAATATTTTTTTATTTTTAAGTGTAACAGTATTTATGGCCAGACTAAGTATAATAAGGTGATTTTTAATTTTAAGGTTCTTTCTCTTTTTCCATTTGTGCACATCAACCTGCAATTACTATTGTTTTTAACCTCCGACGCAAAAAGAGGGGAGAATAAGTTTGACATGTCTGTCTGTGTGTCTGCCTTTCTGCGAGATCATAACTTCCAAACGGATGCAGTTATTTCAATTTAGTTTTTTTTTTTTCGTATTAAAGGTAACTTATGTACAAGTGTTCTTAGACATTTTTGATTAAAATCGGTTGGGACGTTTAAAATTATGTGGAAATTAACCGATTTTTTTACTTTTAAATTAAGTTCTTGTATCGGGGTTTTTTAATTTTTAATTTAATAGTTATGGTATTTTCCGAAGGCAGGTGGAAATCGCTAGTAATAGGCTCGCAATTTGTACTGAGTCTTAATTTAGTATCATAATTAATTATTTTATTTATTAAAATTTTAAAAATTTACATTATTTTTTTTATATATCATTTAACACTATTATTATGACTTCGTACTAGTTGTTGCCGAAGGCATATCTTTTGTACCAGGTCCGTCCAGGGCCAGGTTTACATATAATGGGGATTCTAGACGATTGTAAACGCTGGTGGTAAACATTGGTTTGCATCCGTATAACCCGTAGGTTTAATTCAAATTTAATAATAATCGAAAGATTGAAACGAAGTTTCCTTCAAGGTTACCTTTATTGAAAGACATATTTACAATCGTGTAGAACGCCGTTTAATTATCTCTGACACCTTGAAAACAAGTTAAGAGCAAAAATAACTCAAAACAGTCAAGAACTTTGAGTTTTTACGTAATTTGAAAACAACTATTTTTTTTTTAACCGACTTATAATTTTATATTTCCTTAATATCATCTATGAAATATTGCAGTAAGTTAAACTTATGTATTTATTTAGTTATTTTTTTATCTGTTATTTTTATAATTATGTTTATACATTACAAACCACCTTCATATTATATCTTAACAAAAAAAAATATTGTTATTTGCGGAAAATCTTAGACTTTGTAAGCTATTTGCAGATTAGCTGCGCTACATTAACACACAATCAATCACACACATGCTAGCAATAGCTTCTTTTCAAGAAGATATCTATTCTATATAAGTGTTTAGTTGAACATGAGTAAAAGTGAAAGCTAGTCCGCTGTGCGACAAGTGTCAGCGAGTATAGATCATTTAAAATGGCCATTGATACTAATGTCACAGTACGGTGGGCTATGGACCGATGTTATGAAGTAAGGGATGTGGATGATGGTATCAGACACCGCGGATTGCATCGTTAATATATCTGCAATACAAGATATTTGGGATGCCAAGCCAAGGTGAAAAATGTAAAGTTACACCGACACACATTTTATGAATCAACAATGCAATGAAGCCAATAGTTAAGGCGGAAAGCTAATGTTTTTCGACATTTCTCTAGGGTCACACGTACCTAAGTAGAAGTTCCCTGAGTGTCGCCTCGTCCTCTTCCGCCGGCGCATATCTTGTCAGCTTGCCGCCGGCCTCCCGGCCCACATGATCAGGTACCACTGTATCAAAACTCCTAATTTATTCGCCTGTTCTGTATCAGGGGCTATATTATGAGAGACTAATCTATTGCTAACCTCCTATTTTACATTCACCGGACTTTGTAAGCACGTAGTATGCTCAGCCCGACACATCATTATTTAGACGTATTAGACTGTTCACCTACATAACTTTACTAAATAACCTTTCCAAGACGCATTTGCTTATCGTGTACTATGGGGCCTCACTGACCGAAAATTCCTTTATCGAAATGATGTACGATTAGCATAGCTGTAGCCACGACTTCAAGATACAATTTAAAGAAGAGTTCCTATTACCGTTTAAGACAATATCTCAGCTGGCGATACATCAAAAATGTTAACGCATGAATTGTTGCGTTAAACCGAATAGTGACTGAGATCGCGTTTAACTTATGTATTTATACTTATGTCGCCCATTGGTCGAAATTCGATAATTTTAATATTTTAATATCCAAATTTTAATATCTTGTTACAAATAAATAATATCGGCCTTTTTAATTTTCATTATACGGTAGTATTTATTATCAAATACACATTTAACACCACAATGCAACTGTAGATTTAAAACGTATTACGTTACGTTAAGTGACGGAGGTATATTTAAAAGTGAAAACCAAACATAATCAAAATATTTCCAACTATAGGATGTTTCCACAAAGTCTGGTAGAGCCGTCACCGTACTGCCAATTAGTGCCAATGGCCACAAAAACTTGTAGTTAATTATAAGTTTTACACCGTCGGGTTTCAGCGCTTCAATTTTAGTTTATTTCAATTTGTACAACGTTTTTGTATGTATTCAATTCGACGTTGAGCTCAACACAAACGCTTGTCAAAGTTTTCTTTTTTGTGTCGAATTCGTTTCACAAAGTAATATCTGAAACTGGGCTTATTGACATCAGAGCCCTTACCATGAGTTTACGGCTTGTCGAGTTTACTATACTCGTTAACGTCTCTGTCAAATTATTTGTCTGAAAACTTTAAACAGCTTTAAACTTTAAACAGCGCCTCTATTGGTAAGTCAGGGAAACACATTTTTAGACTAAAAGTGTCATAGATTTCGACACGAAACTTACCGAACGTAATCTATCCCAACTTATGGTAAAGGCTCAGACGTGTTCTTCCTAGGTCTGCTATATTTGTTTTTCGGTGAAGTAATTTTCCTGGGTACTTGTTGACAAAAATCAAAACATATGAGAGTAAAAAATGTCACGTCGAGTTGTTCGTGTACGTCCGTATTTATTATTTATTTATTGTTTATACATATATTGTTAATAGAGTAATACATACTAACAGAAGTAGAATGTATTTAAACATTCAGTATAGTTATTTCTTTTAATATCACAAATAACAAATAGAATGAATTATACAATTTTATTAGGTAAGTAAAAAATTCTAAACATTTCAATTTCTTTTTGAGCAATTTAAGACGCCGGCGAAGGTAGACTAGAACATAAAAAGTATATAAAACATCATTGTTGATTGATGTTTATGTAGGTAACTAGACATAACTGTTTTATTACATGTACTTTTGTGGGCGGCGGTGATTAGTTGCTCGTTTGCTTCCTCTTATTTAAAAAAATATCTATTTTCTGTTTACCGACTAAAGTGTATGGTAGTAAGAGATATAATTGTATTGAAGCTACCTTTACCAAAATACGTTGTAATCTGTACACATTGATTTTAAAAAATGTATTTAGAATACGTTTAACAATTTCAACAACAAAAAAAACTGAACTAATTATATTTTTACACAATAAAAAGTTTCTGTAAAAAAAAATAAGAAGTGTCCGAAATACATTTTTTCTCTCTGGAATAGTAAAAGAATATGTCAAAAATACTCTATATGTGTAAAGTTCGTTTGAGATATTTTTTCAAAATATTAAAATTTAAATCAAATTAAATGAAATCAAATAATATTTATTCGACGTTGACTTGTGCACTTGTACACTTGTCGTCATCAAAATATAACATTACTTATTAGCAACAACATAGTTAATACTTAGCAAAAACATAGTTAATACTTAGCAAAAACATAGTTAATACTTAATAATCCCATATTTTAATTCGAATCACAAGATTTGATTGAATTATTTAATTAAAAAGAATTGAGAACTACGTTGACGTATAAAATTTTTCAGCCGCCGACACCTTAACATTATGCCTTAACCTATGTCTTAGAAGGCATTCCTAAGTAGAATTATGGCAAGTAATGTGCACCCAGCTGTCACGTACAAACTATGAAATCGACTAATACGTCATAAATCTATACATATAATAAATCTGTAGAAGGGTCAATTCTGTACATTGAAAATATTGAAAAAATAAATAGCAAGTGGATCGATATCAAACCCAAATATGTGATTAAAAAAATTGTCTGTCTGTCTGTATGTTCAGGCATCACGTGAAAAATAACGGTTCGATTTCAATGAAATTTGGTATAATTATACCTTATTAACTTGGACATAAAATGGGACACTTTTTATCCTGGAAAAATACGTAGAAAAAAATCTTAATTTTTTAGGTTTTAGACCGGACGGAGCAGCGGGCGGAAGCTAGTTTATAATAAATTTGGAAAATGGCGCGATACTGCAAAGTTAAGAACGACATATAGTGAGTGATTTAAGTAGTAAAAAATAGATTATAAAATGTCAAATTTGACTTTCACAGGGAATTTACTTTCAAAATCAACGGTAAAGCGTGAAACTATACATAATATATAGCTTCATGGGGTAAAATAACTTACTGACACACTTAACTTCTTTTTATTAGAAATATAAAAATACAAAGAGGCAAATGATATTACTCATTCAGCCTTACTTTACATCTACGTTTACCACCCTTCTAAAACGACGATATCGTTATATCAAATAAGTTAGGAGGTCGGCCAATCTTTTAACCCCATACACTTAGATTGTGTATGGGGTTAAGCCATACAGAAAGGTAGGTAGGTTTTTCAAATAACTTCATAAATGTTAGAGTAAGTTGATAATTCGATAGTTAATTACAAAATAAGACTCACTTGGAATCAATTGTTTAACCCTGACATAGTCCGATTTGGTCCTAGAGACCGGTCTGGTCTTAGATATTTCACAAGTAAATTCCTTCTTCTAGTCTTTTTCTCATTCTTCGCTACAAAATAAATGTCAATGTTTTTTGAACATTTTCGTGATAATGTATGAAATAAAGGGAATTTAAAAAAGCCGTCACGAGAAACTGTGGATCATGTAAACAATCAATTATAAATATGGTTCATAGTATACTTTAAGTATATTCAGTTAGATCAATAAGGTTAACAGTAAAATTTTCAAATACTCCATGCCGTATACGTTTTAGTTTAAATATATTAAAAAATTCGAAATTAAACGAAAACTATTTCTTTGCGAAATATGTGTGTTAATTATTTACAAAAAAAAAAACATACCAAAATATTCTTACATATTTTGGCTCGTAAATATTTTATTATCTATACAATTTAAAAAAATGAGTGTGTGTACTCATGTACGCAAGTAAGAAGTTATACTTCTTTGGCAATAATCCAAAAATACCAAATAATAACACAACGCATACAGACATAAATATACATAAATAGCGTGCAACAGTAATTAAAAATCATAAAATATAAATAAAAATAAAAAGGTTCTCAACTAACTTCAGGGTGTTGCTTTTGACTGTCACATTCATCTGTCGGTGTGTCGGTGTAACTGTACATACTTAAATAAATCATATTCAATATAATGGTAAAAAAATATTTTTTTTTAGTATAATCGTTATATATGCATATATAACAAGCTTCAAAATTTATTTATAACAACGTCAAAGTGTGGTCAAGTTTAATCCTATCTAATTAAATAAATAACTACAAATTTCATATCTTTCTCAACCAATATAATTCTAAATTTCTGGTTCTCTTTTTGTGTTTTTAGGGTTCCGTATGTCAAGTGCTAAAAAACGAAATCGTTATAGATTTCTTATGTCTGTCTGTCACACCATTTTTCTTTGTCCGTCCGTATGTCTGTTGAAACTAGGTAAGTACCTACATGTATTCTGTAAAACGCATTAAGATTTTTAAGAGAAAAATTTTGAGGGTTCCCAATACTTAGAAACTCATTTTTAGTACATGGAAGTGTGATGTAGCGATGAATAGGTCTTCAAATGATATTGAAGTCTTTATACTATCATTTTTTTCTGAACTAAATAGTTTGCGAGAGAGACATTTCCAAAGTGATATAATGTGTGTCCCCATTGGAACTTCTAAAATAAGAGAACGATAAAACTAAAAAATATATATGAGGCACATAGCCATGTAAAAAATATTACCAGTACCCTGCGTGGAAAGGTGCGTGCTATGTATCAAAATGTGCGTTCGAGTGCCTTTTTTTAATTTATTTTCAATAATTTTTCATAACATTACACAACTTTGTTTAATAAAAACTTTACACGAAAACCTATAGAGGTTTATCTGTGTAAGTGAGTGAGTGAGTGAGTGAGTGATCTGATTGTGTATCTGTTGGTGTGTGCGTGTGTGTGTTGAAATTATATATTATATATTAGTTGTTGAGATTATAAGAAAAAAACACTTCATAAATAAATTTATAAATTTGATGTACATATATGTAACACATACTGTGTATAAATGATTAAATAAATTTAATCTGTGTTATTCTAGTTACATTGGTATGCACCAATCCAATATTCGTTTTTATTATTAGTTCTTATTGAAAATTAGATTCATTATATTTTAGAGGCAGAAGCAATGATAGGATTACCTTTTTGCAATGTATTAGAATCATAGGGTAGATACAACAAAGTTTGTTTGCCATGTCCTCATCTTGCAATTGAAAAAAAAGTAAAGTAGAGTTTTGGTGTTACGGATGTCGAGATTTTATCATACATACGTTAAAGAATAGACACGTATTTAATACATCACTTCTTTGTTAGACTGCAAGTTACAGTTTGACCTTTTAATAAAACTGATGGTGTGTATAATTGTCTAACTGCTAACACAGAAACTTCTCTATATAGAAAATCAGTACTGTATAATGAAGGCCTCCTCAACAATTTAATTTAATTTTAAGATGGCACTGTGTAGTTTAGAATCACACAAACACTAATGTCTTTGATTAATACATTCGCACATATTGCGAAACCGAGAAAAGATGTAAATCGCAATCACTGTAAAGTATATTTGACCTTTTACAGAGCCTGAAAGAATGGGTATATCATGGTTGCTGCTTCGGAACCCTCCATGAACAAGTCCGACTTGCACTTGGCAGCTTTATTACTCTATAGAACATTTTACAGGATTAATACGACTTATCCTCATATTTGACTTAAAACTAAATTTGTTTACATAATTGACGGTTTCTCGTGATGGAAGCTGTAGAAGTATTTTTACCTGAAATTTGATCTACAGGTGAGTATAGCGGGGGCTCTTCCCCGCCTGCTTGTTGATGTTCAAGCAGACGATGACACGACTGTCTCATGAGCGCTCCCGACACTGATGGTATAACAAGAATTACTTTGTTAATTAATTACTAAGCAAATATAAATGCAAACTAATTCTAATACATACACCTAAAAAGAACATTTAATGAAATAACTGATATATGATGATAACTGAAACTTTTAATTGTTGACTATTGTATAACTGAAACGTTTAGCAATTGTATAAATGAAATCTTTAATTGTAGACTATTGTATAACTGAAACGTTTAGCTATTGTATAAATGAAATCTTTAATTGTAGACTATTGTATAACTGAAACGTTTAGCTATTGTATAAATGAAATATTTAATTGTAGATTATTGTATAACTGAAACGTTTAGCTATTATATAATTGAAAGCTTTAATTGCAAACTATTTTATGACCGAAACGTTTTAGCTAAATTATAATGGAAATCTTTAATTGTAAACTATAGTATAAATAATAGATTTGATTATTGTGTAATTGAAACCATTGTAATGTACCGGTATGATTAAGAGCTAAGAATTTTATTGGCGTGAATAAGTTATATTTTAGGCAAGCTGTCACAGTTTTTTCCTTAGATAATCAGTTAAAAACTATAGAAGCTACAGGTGTGTCGTTGCCCAGTGACCTATGCATTAGGCCTAAACCACAAGTCTGGCTGCTCTACCTTCTGGTTCATAACATTTTTGGTGTTTATTGGTAACGATTGTCTTTTACCATCATCAGCGTCAAGTGCACGTTCGATGTCTCTTGCCTTAAAATAATATTTCGTGTACTATTATATTTCCAATGACATGTATTAGTATCTTGTCTTATCCTTACAATATAAATGCGAATTCAAGTTTGTTTATTACACTGGTACCGCTTAACCAATCATCAAGAAACTTTGTACACATGTTCTTGAAGGTATTAAAAGTAACTTTGGTAAATACAAAACGCAAGAGAAGCCGCGAGTAAAACCTAGCAATAATAGTTAACAATTTTGTCAGAATAAAAAAAAACAATTACCTTTATTCTAGTTATTGTCATTTGACTATGACTGATGGCAGTCTAACCGACGACATTGTGCCTGAAACAAAAGAAACATTTCATTAAACTACATATACACGTTTTTGTATCATTACTAGCAGATCCGGCAAACTTCGTATCGCTTGACATCAACAGTTATGGACAAAATTAAAATGTGGATTTTTCTACTTTCCCTGTAATTTTTCCGGTTCCCGGTTGTTAGTTACACTATTTATAACTCAATAACGGCTTAACCGATTAGGGTAGAAATTGGTGTTAAAGTAGCTTAAAACCAGGAGAAGGACATAAATAACTTTTTATCCTGTTCAATTGTGAGGAAACTGGGAAAAACAACATTTCAATTTTTCCCATACAAACTGAACGGGCGGAACGAAGTTCGCGAGAACAGCTAGTAATTCATAAAATACAGTGCGGGTAATTTTTTTGCGAACTCACTAAACTAATTTAAAGTTATCGCTATCTTCTTTAAACGAAAGCTTTAAAGAGACAAAACATTTTTAGTGCTGTCAGATTAGTTTATATATGACATTTACAGACGTTTAATCTATCACTCGGAACGTTGATTAATATATCACAATTTGAAATTCTAAAATGTTCCATCTCTGTCGTTTTTGTTTCATTTGTAAAAGATAGCATGCCTTTCAAATAAATTAAGTTTCTGAACAGCAGAATCACCACCAGTAACAAATCACAAGTGCGCTATGTAACAAATGAAGTGATATTTACGAAAGCTCCAGGCGAGCGTGATAAAAACGCCGAATGTGGTGATGTACACACGTTTCGTTCGACGTTTTCAACACACTTGCAGGAAAAACAAACATTTGTGCCGATATTTTCTTATTAATCAAATGCGGAGTGAACAAATGTTTACGAAAAATAGCGTGAAGCTTTCGCCTTTTCACCGTGTAGCGATGCATTACGTTGATACGTAAGCAATAGCGGATGAAAAATAAACGTAAAAAAACTGAGCTATTTGATATTTTCCATCGTCGGCGCTTGGTAAAACTTCCAAATATTCATATTTTTAAAGAAAAAAACACTTGTACTGTTTTACTTATCACTTATAATTTATTACTTTGTAATTAGTAGCCTACCGGTTGCTGTATAAGCGAAACCGGTTGGCTACTACTTACAAAGTAATAACTTATAAGTGATAAGTAAAACAGTACAAGTCTTTCTTTAAAAATATGAAAAGTCTGAGCCTTTCCTTATCTTTGAAGAACAATTTATTCATAAGTATAAAAAAAGGTCCTAGTTTTTGTGTAACTCAAAATTATTTTAAAACATACCCAGTTTACTCTTAAAATTTTTATTCATTCAAAATATTCATTCATAGCAAATCTTAAGAAATTATAGAAGAATGAATTCTGTAAACAGAAGATATTTAGAAAAATGGTAACTGAAAAGTTGCCTTTTTTATAATGTTAATTATTTTGTCTGTCTGTCTGGGTCGAGAACGCGGTTCACGCCGAACTTCTAACCAATCGTAAAGAAATTTGGCTGCCAGGTGCTTTATGTTCCAAGGAAAGTTAGAGGATACTTTTTATCTCTCTCACTAATGGGGTTCCTGTGAGAAAGAGGTAAAAGTAAAAATGTGAATTGGATGAATTTTGATTTACATAATGAAAAACATATTTAAAAAGTTTGAGCCTTTCCTTACATTTGAAGAAAAATTTATGCATAGGGATAGGAAAAGTTCCCTATTGAACGTCATCTTACATGACTTATATTACGCTAGTCATATTGCATAAATTCATGTCGACTGCCAAGTGAACTTAGATTGTTTCATCTCTTCCTCTGTGGTCAAGCGATCCGGTGTCGGAGTTGACTGGCAACAAAAAAATATAGAAAATGTATATTTTCAATTTTCTAATAAAATTAACGTCGCCCGGGATTGAATATGTGCCCGGTTGGCGATAGGCTTGCCACTTATCACATTGTGGGACTTAGTGTCTTCGGCTAGCCGTGGGTGTCTGATTTTGCAACTGTCTACCCCTTAGGGGATATGTGCATGAAGAAGATACTTACTGTTGTAATAGCATCAGAGCTTATTATTGTGTTCTATAATAAAGGTTGCGGTTGCCGGTAAACTTGCACTTGAGGCTTAAGATCCTAGCCATAACATCTCAACACACCAATAACATCATCAGTTTCTGCTGTAGTCATCTACAGGTCCGATGTAGTAAGATAGACTACGGTCTAACAATCAGGGTAGCTTACGGTATATCCAATTAATATTATAAATGCGAAAGTTTGTATGTATGGATGTATGGATGTTTGTTACTCTTTCACGCAAAAACTACAAAGCCGATTACAATGAAATTTGGTATGTAGGTAGCTGAAGACCCAGAATAACATATAGGATACTTTTTATTCCGGAGTTCATGCGGGATTGGGACTTACGCGGGTGAAACCGCGGGGCGCAGCTAGTATTTATATATATTTTAAAATTTTGTTCAAATATTTAAAACATAATATGTTATAAATCTTAATAATAAATTTGTATAATTTTAAAGATATTTGCACACCATAATGTGGTAGAATATTTTGGTATTAACAAATGTCTTTTGTAGCAGCTTTTAACACATTTTCGGCAAATAAATAAATTTGATTTTTCAAATAATTAAACTAGTTATAAATATAAATAATTGACTTAAAAGTTAAAATGTATGTAATTAAGTAATATTTTATTATTAATATTTGCACAACAAAATATGGTAGAATATGTTGATACTTAAATATTTTTGTAACATCCCATTTACGCACATATTTCGCAAATAAATAATTATCTTCCTTTCTTTCAGAAAAACTGCTTGTTTTCTTACGAAAAAATTTGGTTATATTTTTCGACAGTTTGTCTGCATTTTCCATAAAATATTCACAAAAGCGAAAATCTAAAGCAAGTTTCCGGAACAGACAGTTGATTTACTAAATAATGCTCTTAGGAGTTGACTTCTGACATATCTTGTACCTAACTTAGCACAATAGACTATATTGTTGTACCTGACGTAGAGACTACAAAGGGAAGTTCTAAACGTGTAAAGCCGCTTTTCTTGTTAGATTAGAACCAACTACATAATATAACTGATAGTCCGGTGACCAAATTGGCATAGAGCTTAGAATAATACATTGCCTTTACTCTTGAATATGTCTACGTTATATACTAAATTTGAATTGATAGATGTAATACGTCATACACCATGTAATTTCGTATAACAATAGATTTAATCAATGTTTAGTCGTTAACCAATTTACTGTGGTTAATTAACAGTCTATGTCAATAATTACAGATGACTGATTTAATATAGAACAGTAAAACATTATGCCCTTGTTATATAATCTTTTTATCAAGTCTTCTGCATTGATGCTCCGAATTTTAGTCCAAAATCTGACAAGTTAAGTACTGTATTGTCACTACATAGCACCTACATAGTATAAAACAAAGACGCCTTCTCTGTCCCTATGTCCCTTTGTAAGTTTAAATCTTTAAAACTATGCAACGGATTTTGGTGCAGTTTTTTTTAAATAGATAAAGTGATTGAAGAGGAAGATACATATAAGTATATTTCATAACCGTGCGAAGCCGGGGTGGGCCGGTAGTAAACAATATTTATTGTCGAATAAATGTCAAATTTATTTAATTAAGTTTGACACTTAAAAAACCTAAAATCTCTGGTTAGTCAAAGAACGCTTTCTTTCCTCCTCCTCTTTTTTAGCTCCTAAACCTAGAATTTTGGTTTGGTTTACACGTGATAAATATAAAACCTAGTTGTACCCTTATTTCTCGCTATTCAGGATTCATTTTCAAACCTTTTAAACTCATGTTTCAAACCGGCCCAGAAAGTGGCAGATCAACAACAAAAAAATAATAAAACATTAAAGCTGTCATTTTTTAGTTGGTTTAGTTTAAAACAGTTTGGCGCAACATTCATATAAAAAAATTAAAAAATAAGTTTGCTATGTTTTTTATTCGCCCAAATCATATGATACTAGTTGCCTTATATCTGAATGCCTTTAGACTTACTTTCAAATTGTACGGGTTATTATACCTTTTCAAGTAAACTTCACAAAAAATTCGGGTTTGCTGTGTATCTATAGAAGTCCCGCCTCTTATTACGTAGTATTTATATACTCTTTAGTTTAATGCACATTCAGTTTAAACAAACTCTATTAAGCAATACAATAATTGAATTGCACTTAGCCTGAAGAAAAGATTCAAATCTATATCTATATCTATTGAATAAAAACTATTAATACCTATGTAACACTTAATTTCTTTTACATTTTCCATAATTTCCCGAAACACACAGTCGAATCGATAACTTCTTCCTGTTTGGAGTCCGGTGAAAAATATACATAATTACGTTTATATAGTTATTAACTACCTTTTTGCACGATAACAATTGAAGTGCACTTAACATAAAACATTTTTTTTTCGATAGCAAGTCCTATTAAAACTATACATATAATAAATCTGTAGAAGGGTCAATTCTGTACATTGAAAACATTGAAAAAATAAATAGCAGGGGGTGTTACTGGATCGATACCAAACCCAAATATGTGTTTAAAACATTTTTGTCTGTCTGTCTGTCTATCTGTCTGTATGTTCAGGCATCACGTGAAAACTAACGGTTCGATTTCGATGAAATATAAATAAATATATAAATCCTGGGCATTAAATACGATACTTTTTATCCTGGAAAATACGTAGAAAAATAAATCTTAATTTTTCAGTTTTATCACGCGAAGACCGACTTCAGCGCGGACGGAGTCGCGAGCGGAAGCTAGTAAAGAATAAAAACTATTAATACTTATGTAACACTTAATTTCTATTTTATTTTCCTTAATTTCCCGAAACACACAGAAAAATGGATAACTTCTTCCTGTATGGAGTTGGATGAAAAAGATACATAATTACGTTTATATAATTATTAACTACCTTTTTGTACGACTTCGTCAGCGTAGAATGGTTGCGATTTCCATACAAACTTTTTGATAGAAAGCCTATATTTAAACTCAGATTTTAGCTGTAACATAAAAATCAATTATGAGGGTTATCCATAAAAGAACAACAGACAGACAGACAAACACACAGAATAGCGAATGTTCAATATTATTATGGACATATATACACATATATACCTAGTCTTGCCATAAATATTGTAATAAAGAAAAAAAATATTTTTTTAACTGCAAATAACATATATTACTTTTACAGTGTGTTAGTTTAATACATAAATATACAACAATTAAAAATATAAAAAGCTTATTCGAAGTGGTCTCCATTGGCTGCAATACAGTCCTTTAAACGTTGAGGCCAGTTATCAATAGAAGCACGCTCTCTTTCCATGGGAAAATTCTTCACTGCCAATCGTATAGATTGTTTTAGGGACTCCAAATTATCATGGCGTTTAGAGCAAGCTGTACTCTCTAAAACTGACCATAAATCATAATCCAGCGGATTAAGATCGGGACTAGACGACGGCCAGTCTTCAGCTCTGATGAAGTCCGAAACGTTCGCTTCCAACCAAGACTGCGTGGACCGAGCTTTATGACCCGGCGCCGAGTCTTGCTGGAAGGACCATACTTGGTTATTGAACATGGTGATGTTAAGGGGCTTAACTACCTTCTCAAGAATGGTATCTTGATACACTTGTGCCGATGTTTTGATACCTTTTTCACAAAAATATGGCTCAGTCACTCCTTCATAGCTAACACCCCACCAAACCATCACTGAAGTTGGATAATGTCCACGTTGCACTCTGTCGACTAATTGGGAAGCTTCCTTAGAGCTTTGAGCATAAATACGGTCATTTTGTTTGTTAAAATGTTGCTCAATTGTAAAAATTTTCTCATCCGTAAACAAAATTTTTCTGTGACCTCCCTTTGCGTACCGCTTCAGTAATTGTTTCGATTTTACGACCCTATTCTTCTTTAAATTATCAGTTAAGAAATGACCAGAGCGTCTCTTATAGGCTGCAAGTCCTAAGTCATCTTTTAAAATACGCGACATGGTTCTAGGTGCTATCTTCATTTCCCGAGATAAAATCTTTTGCTTTCGGACAGGATTTCTTCGAATTCTTTCCCTTACTGCTTTGACCACCTTTTTCGTACGAACACTACGTGGACGGCCAGATCTTTTTCTGTCACAAACAGAGGAAGTCTCATTGTACCTATTAATAGTCCGGTACACAAACATTTTACTAAAACCAAGTGTATGGAGAGTTTTAAAAATTGCATTTGGCTCCATACCTACTTTGTGTAATGCAATCACAGCGATTCGGTTCTCTTTATCACCCCACTCCATTTTAATATCGCAAAATATTGTACAATGTATTGGCGCCAAAATGAGAAAACACAATGAACAATCGTATAAAAATGACAGATTCGAAATTCAAATGTAAAATTTTTTTATTTTTAAGTGTAACAGTATTTATGGCCAGACTAAGTATATACAAACATTGCGCATCTGCTGCTATTCACTGTGCACACCTTTTCATTATTCTCCAATAGCATTAATTAACAATACGAATTTGATGATGCGGTTAATATGGCAAACTAGTTGTTAACCACAGTCAAAAATGAGCTCGATTAATGCATTATGGTGCTATTGACGTGCAATTAATGTCTGGAATTTGAAGGATCTCTCTAAAATTATATTTCGATGTCTTCTACGCTGGTAGTAAGACAAAATTGTCTTTACCAAAATTTCCATTTTTGTGGCTGATTAATAGCATAATCAATTCGCACATACATACATATCTTCACGCCAAGCTTTCTCCACATTCACTACGCTTTTGACAACACCCACTCTCGATAATATCCAAGCGGTAAGGGTGTTCATTTACACCAACTTTTTATTTTAATCTCTCTCTGATTGCACAATTGCGAATGCAATTATCAGTTTGTATTTATTTAAATAAAAACAATTAATAATAATTAGTTGTGTTGTCGCCTCGGGCTACGACAGCAACATATTACTAACTGCGCCCCGCGGTTTCACCCGCGTATGTCCCAATCCCGCGGGAACTCCGGGATAAAAAGTAGCCTATATGTTATTCTGAGTCTTCAGCTACCTACATACCAAACTTCATCGTAATCGGCTTTGTAGTTTTTGCGTGAAAGAGTAACAAACATCCATACATCCATACATACAAACTTTCGTATTTATAATATTAATAGGATTTTACTATAGTCAAATGTTATAAAAGTAGATAAAACAGCTTCGTTTGTGTAATTAGAAACACAAAATCTAAAATAACGTTAAAAACAGTAATGTCATAGATAAAATCGAAGGCTGAATGTTATATCTATGCTCTAGCGCGGTTTCTATGGATTATTCCCGTCTTTTCTATTAATTGTAAAAAAAGAATAATAAAGTTTTTACTTGGAAAATTGATATACGTAATACTTGTCTACATAATATATTTCTGTACAATATATATTAGTAATTATAAAAGCTTAAGTAAAAGTCGTTTATAGTTGAAGGGTTGAACTTCTCCCACACTATGTAAACATATAACAATTTAGAATTTAAACGAAATAAACACAGCATTTTTTTCAAAAAATGAGTTTTACTTTTTGCATGAAAGATGTCGTTTTATACCAGATATGGACTTCATGTGATAGCATAGCCTTGATTATTAGAAGTACCTATACATTACAATATTTATACTGACACTAACATATTTACCTACACTGACTAAAATTATGTAAACAGATCTTTTTTAAGAGTTCGGGTATTTACTTTTATGTTATATTAATAATTTGTTTTTAAACTGGTTTCTAAATAACGTTTTGTGCTTAATCATAATAATATCGTGACTTTTTCAATAAATTACCAACTATCAGCTTCCATGACTTACTTTTTGTTGTAAAAAAATAGTAATAGTGTATGTAGTGCCATGCATCTTTTAACTATTTTTTCCTAGTAATTTTTATAGTTTGGTAATTATTCTATAATTCGTAGATGAATTTAAGAAATCCGGGGTCGTTAGAATCGATACAGCTCATCAATTATACGTCACTAGTAGTTTTCCCACGACTTTGCCGGCGTAGTTTAAAATCTGACACAAACTTTCATCTTTTTTTTATGTTATAGGAAGGCAAACAAGCAGACGGATTTCCTGATGGTAAGAAATTCACGCCGCCTAGAGACACCAAACATGGTACTCAAGCAAAAGTAAGTTTACCGGCTACCTTACCCTCCGAACCGGAACACGTCATGACGTTATGGCGGTAGGAATAGGTAAGGCGTTGGTACCAATCCGGGCGAGTCGCTGCGAAACTCTACCACCTAGTCAGATGTCACGGTGTTAGTGACGATAGCCTATGCTCGCCTTTTACGAGCTGCCTGGCAAGAAAGGCAGATGGTCTATTCTGCAAACGAGCCCGGACCAACACGGAGAAAAAAAGGTTCTTCTTCGAAGGTTGACTTTTAAAAAAAATCGAAACTCTTTATCCTTTTTATTATAAAAGAAGATTATTTTGGTTTGACGTGTCTGTGTGTTTGTCCGCAGTATTAAAAAAATTCAAACGGATGCATCTATTTCGATGCAGGTTTTTCGTATAAACGCTGAAGTGATTGAGATGGTTCTTAGGTTTTGTCGAGAGTTAATGACCATTTCTAATTTTAAGATATAATGAACAGTCGCTTTGCATTGCTTTCTATAGCATATAACATGAACAAACAACATAAAACAACTTTTTTTATTTTTTGAATTTTGGCATGGACACGAACATCTACCATGGCCAGGTTGATTAATTAATCAATTTATTAACTATTTATATCAGACTTAAATAATTTAAAAATTTTCTCAACTCAAAATCAGTCATGTCAAGGTCTTTGGAAAAGTGCATTAGTATCTTACTGTGGTATTTTAGATCATCAAGTGAGATGTGGCGGCTTCAAGAAAATACATAATATAATATTTTATTCTTGTCTATTTCACACTTTTGACTGTCATTTGAACAAAATTATACAAAATGTCACCAAAATTGCTTAGTTTTTATAAATATATACACAAAACTAAACAATTACGAAAATTATGAGATAATTTAATATGCAATATACGTTAATAAGATTCAGCCTATGCCATTCTAAAAAAAACTCTAACTACATAAAAAAGCTCCGTTGTGATGTGAAAAAAACTCACTTTCACATCTATGTCTTTAAATTATTTTTGAAATAGTGATTTTATACATATACTATATTATTATTTACAGTCCTATTATTATTACATATTATTATTACTAGTCAAAATCGTTCGTTCCCATCACTAACCATGTAAGTAAAGTCTATTACGAAGTATTTATATACTCTTTGGTAAAGTCAATGTGTGGACAGACTCACAGCCAACGATAGTTTAAAATATTAGTAAATATTTTTTTTGATATTTATTTATCTCTTAACAATTTGGGTTCTAAAAATATATTAAATAACTAGCTGTCCCGGCGAACTTCGTTCCACCCGTTCAGAATGTAAGGGAAAAAATAAAGTTTTGAATTTCTTTGCAATTTTCCCGGCTTTTCTCTTCATAAAAACCTTCTTCTGGCAGTAACTAACATAACAAAAAAAGAGTTAGCCAAATCGGTTCAGTCGTTTGGAAGTTATGCGCTTACTAACACATTTAGCAATTCGATTTTATATTTTAAGATATGAAATTATAATAAATGAGATGAAAAACTACTTCACTCACCTTTGTAAATGTCACTTATGTTCACTATTTATTTTCTTGTTGTATTATTTTCTTGTATCTTAAGTGACAATAATGTAACTAAATTAGCAAGGGCTAAAATGCCGGAATATTTAATGAAATTTTTCGTATTACCAGACACAACCGCCACCGGAAACGGTTATCCGTCAATAGGGAACGCTCGAAGCGGATTGGCAATTGCACATGCGTGCTAACTCACCAGACTCACAATGCAAGACAGTAAAATATCTTCACGCCCATGTTCCCTAAGTGGTAGGAGGGATAACCAGAGCACCAATGACTAGGCAAAGACATTTAGTCTAACATTGTGATCGTTATCAAACCTATCTCCGATAGTGTATCCAATTCCGGGTAACATTGTTTTTATTAGAAGAAGTATCTCCGCGCCCGTAAAGGGCAATCGTGGCTCCATGTGCTAGCCGAAGAGTCTAAGTCCCACAATGTAATAGGTGGCAAGCCTATCGCCAACCGTGCCCATGTGCCAACGTTTGACTTATTAAAAAATTGAAAAAACTCATTTTGTTGTTGCCCGACCAGGGGCTCGAACCCGAGACCTTATAAAGTCAAGTCTAACTGGACCCCTAGACCTATTAGGTGAGAAGCAAGAGAGTTATGTATCTTAAGAATACAATACAATCTAATAGTTTTTTTACAAGCTTCCCCGGTTACCGATTTATGACCTATTCCTATATTTAGGAAACGTGTCGTTTTGATTACAAAGGGTAGTACTTCGTACATTAGTAAGATTCCTAACAAAAATAAATTAAAAAAGTAACGTTCCGTTAGAGCAATCTAGGAATAATTAAACTTACGTATTACGTTGATTTTACGAATCGGGCATTAGCTGAAGTTTTTGCAAGCTTGTGGAAATTGCATAACAATGTTTAATAAACATTGTCAATCACGCTCGGGTTTGATTCCCGACGGTTGCAGGCAGTGTGATAAAAACATTTAGATGTTCTGCATGTCCGGGTCTGGGTGTTTATTAAATTTATTCTTATTTAAGTATTTCTATGTATTAAAATCGTTGACTGACACCCATAACACAAACATATAATTTGCTTACTTTGGGGTAAGATTCAATTTGAGTGACTTGTCCAGGGATATTTATTTTTTTAATACAAAATTATGTAGTTATATGAGCTGATTTTATGATGGAACTAAGAGCTTGTTATAAGAACTAAAATTACAAATTAACTATCGTTTTCAGGCTTATTTGATTCTGGCTTCCGCCCGCGAATCCGTCAGCGCGGATGTCGGTCTTCGCGAGATAAAACTGAATAATTAAATTTTTTTTTTACGTATTTATCCAGGATAAAAATAATTCCATTTTATGCCCAGGATAATGAGGTATAATTATGCCAAGATTCATCTAAATCGAACCATTACTTTTCACGTGATGCCTGAACATACAGACAGACAGACAAAAAAAAATTAATCACATATTTGGGTTTGGTATCGATCCAGTAACAACAGCTATTTATTTTTTCAATATTTTCAATGTACAGAATTGACCCTTCTACAGATTTATTATATGTATAGATGTTTTGAATAGTCTCGAATCTACGGATGGGAATAGCCCTTACAAGTAAAAGCTTGTCACAAAAATGTACTTTTTGTTGAAAACTTATTTATAAGTTAAATTTTAATCAATTTGGAAGACAAGCAGACTGATTTGAGATGTTATACAATTTTTTTACAAATAGTTATCTGTGTCATTCTTTTTGATTACCTACTAGCTATGCTGGTGAACCTCGTTTCACTCGTTAATTTTCTATGTGATAATTAGAAAAACGGCTTCCTTGTTCCCTCGCAGTTTCTCCCTTCTTTAAAACCTTCGCTGGACTTTTACAAATAAATCAAAAACAAAATTAGCAAAATCGGTAAAATCGTTTGAAAGTTATGTGTGTACATACATACAAACAGTTGGTCGTTGGTCGAGTGGCTAGCGTACACGCGAAACTTAATAAACAATTTAATAAACACCCAAAACCAGTGTGGGTTTGGGTGTTTATTAAATTTTTTCCAATATCTAGTTTACTAGGTGGCAGAGTTTCGCAGCGACTCTCCCGGATTGGTACCAACGCCTTACCTACTCCTGCTGCCATAACATCAAGACGTGTTCCGGTTTGGAGGGTAAGGTAGCCGGTAGACTTATTTTTGCTCGAGGTCAAACATCCCGACCTCAGATTGGCAACGCACCATTACCACCTTTGGTGTCTCTAGGCGGCGTGAATTTCTTACCATCCGGAATTCAGTCTGCTTGTTTGCCTTCCAATATCATAAAAAAAAGAATAAGTCATTTCAGTGTCTAACAAGGACACTGGTGATAGAGTTCTGTGACACACTTAGCCGGTTAGGACTTTTGTATTCCTGTCACCATAATGACAATGCCAAGTTCCGGTTCGGAGGATAGAGTAGCCGGTGGATTTGCACAATTAGGCTAACACCTTGGTCACAGAACGGAGAAGCACCTTCATCAATGGTGTCTACAAGCTACGGTCATAGGCGCCGGCAGCAGGGTGCAAGGGGGTTCAACTGTACCCCCTGTCCGGAAAGAAAGTAGAGAGCAAAAAAATGGTTGCCTGTAAAGTCGGTTTTACGGGCAAAGAGTTTACGTGATAACGTCTTTTTCTCGGTAGAATATGTAAGAGAGACGCAAGGCATTCGCCCGTCCCGCGGACCTCTCTCTTGTTCGGTGACTCATCGTAACAGACGTGAGCGGGCGTTACTCTTTTTCAAGAGTGACTCCGAGCCACAACCTAATTTAAGACGTTGTCACGTCAAAAATTACATGACTGAACTTGCGGGAGAGTAATGCTTTTCGAGACTATGTATGTATGCATGTTTGTGTTCGTATGTAAATATGTATGTTGCTATACATGTTTGTTTCGATGTTTTATATTAGTTAACAGTATGTATAGATGGAAAATAGATATCCCTGAAAATAATCCTGGCGACGCTAATAGCTACGGTTATCTGAATGAATGAATGAAGTTTAATAATCACATAAAAACTGTTACTTATCATTACATATATAATTCAAACAATAAGTTAAATTCATGCTGATTTCTCAATTTCTATTTGTGGTATTACAGAACCGTAGTGATTTACAGCAAATATTAAATGTTGAGGCGGCGCATCCACAAATGTTAATTGAGTTGAAGCTTATCCGGTTCATTTCCGAGCGTAAAGCGTTTCGGTCACAACTATTATTAGTAATTAAAAGCAAATGTTGACTGTTTTGGCGCCATCAAGAGAAAAGATGGTCGAAGTTTTTTCACAATTATTAAATTTCTTGTTGAAATTGAGTGAAATTAGTAAATTTTGGTGGCATTTTGTACAATTTCGTTCAATGAAAGTGCACAAACGAAAAAATCATAAAGAAATTAGCGTATCGTGTATTTCCTCGTTGAAGCCAAATCTCATTACATGAGCTCGAGTAACGAGGCCACCGCGTTACCCAAGAGCCTGACATGACTTACTGACGACTTATGACTGATGACTAATTATAATTTATTAAAATTGATATAAAATTTGATGCAAATTTGTAGTTGACTAATGGCAAAATACTAACGTGAAAGCCAAAACTTAAAGAAAGAAAGAAGAAAATTGAGTTATGTTTTAGGAAAATAGATGGAGGCTATCAATACGTGTTCGGTTTTGTTTGTAGGTTTGTTAGAGTAATTCTCTGCCAGTAACGAATAGATTTTGATGGTTCTTAAAAATGCATAAATTTTATAGTATCTTCACTCTCATATCTCTCCGAATAGGTAGGCAGAGACTTAACCAGGGCACTCATAACTAGCCAAAGACACTAAGTCACACGATGAGATAAGTGATTCTTAGTACAAAAATTGAAAATATACATTTTCCATTTTTTTTTTTGTTAACCGACCCGTCGGACTGCTGGATCACAGAATTTTTATTTCCTTTTGAAAAATAATTATCTATTTTATACAAATGTTATGACTTCTAACAAATATAAATAAGTACTTTGTTGCAAATAGGTTGTTTAGGTTTTGGAATTTACGTCAGCATTTTGCCATTGCATATTGATATGTTTCATTTATATTCTAATAACTTTTTGACTATCATATTCTGCAATCGCCTCTGTGGTCTAGCGGTTCAGTTGATGGACTTGACTGCATGAGGTCCCGGGTTCAAATCCCGGGTCGGGCAACAAAAAGAAAATTGGGTTTTTCCAATTTTCTAATAAAAAAAATGTTGCTCGGGATAGGATAAGTGCCCGGTTGACGATAGACTTGCCACCTATCACATTGTGGGACTTAGTATCTTCGGCTAGTCGTGGGTGCCCTGGTTGTGCCTCTGCCTACCTCGTCGGGGATATAGGCGTGAAGATACTTTTACTTCATATTCTGCAAATAAATAATAATGATAATAATAAATCATCTTTAAGAGGCCCTTGTGACGGGTCTATATAATAATAAATCTACCACCGGGTCGGAACGCGGCCGCACACTGAGAAGATCCGGCAAGAAACTCAGCTGGCTTGTCTTTTTTTTCTTACTTTTAAATATATTTACAATAATTAATGTAATGATACATTATATATTATAAGAGATTGGCATGAGGAGCAATTAATCCCAAGCAGTCTTATCTCCTATAGGTATATTCGGCAATGTTGTAATAACCTTTTTGATTTAATTTACATTTAACACATTTTTTAAATTTATTAATTGGAAGTTTATAGTATAACTGTATACATAGGCCCATGAAAGAATGGCTTACTCTGTGGAGACTATACACATGCACAGCAAGATTATTTTTATTCCTTTCAGTGACACAGTGTATGTAATAATTTTCCCCTCATTTATTTTAATCTTGGGACTAGAGTTTTCAATTTCCCACTAAAATTTGTAATGTGATTTGTTGTACCTTTTAAAGTATCTTCACGCCCATATCCCCGAAGAGGTAAGCAGAGGCACAACCAGGGTGCCCCACGACTAGCCGAAGACAATAAGTCCCACAATGTGATAGGTGGCAAGCCTATCGCCAACCGGACACATTTCGAATCCCGACCAACATATTTGTTTTTTTTATTAGAAAATTGGAAAAATCCAATTTTTTTTTGTTGGCCGACCCGGGACTACATGCAGTCAAGTCCAACACCCGGACCGCTAGAGCACAGAGGCGACCTGTACCTTTGTACCTTTTGTACCTTTTATTTAAGTTAAAGTAAGATTGTAATTTATATTTTATCTAGTTTATATTGTAACTACGAGTATTATTATTGAAAAAAGACAAACCCGCTGAGTTTTTTTCGCCAAGTCTTCTCAGTGTGTGGCCGCGTTCCAATCCGGTGGTAGTTTAAAAAAATGTCGACGCGCACAAATACCACACGTATGGTTCAAGTGAATAAAGCTATTTTCTGATTCTGAAATACTCACATTTCTTGTAATGTCCAATTAACTGACCCGGCAGACCTGTTTCTTCTATTTTTAATGTGATTTTAGTAAAAAAAAATGGGGTAGGGTCATCCTCATTACTTAGGGGTATGAAAAATAGATGTTGGCCGATTCTCAAACCATGAAAGTATGCTCACAAAATTTCGTGAGAATCGGTGAAACAGTTTCGGAGGTGTACGGGAACGAATATTGTGACACGGGAATTTTATAAGTAAGATAAATCGTTTTCTATTTATAACTGATAGTAGTTATAGTAAAAAATACACATAGTTTATTGTAATACAATTTATTGGCATAGCTATCGATCTAAAAGTGTTTCCTAAAGCTTAAAATCACATGTAAGACATTCATAGCTCAGAAGCTTAGGCTTAATACACACGTACCACAATCACAACTACAGCCCAGTTAGGCGCGACATTAATATAAAAAAATGAAACAAAAAGTTTGCTATGTTTTTTATTCACCTAAATCATATGACACTAGTTGGCTTAAATCTGAATGCCTTAAGACTTACTATCAAATTAAACTGGTTATACTTATCTGTCAAGTTTCTTGTGTTATGTCTTGTGAAAGTTTAAAGTAACTTAATTTCTATTATAAATAATTAATTACTTTGTCATGAAATAAAATTTTATGTTCATGTAATTTTTCTCGAATTGAACTATTCTTTTCTCAGTCGGTAAATTATTCATATTGAAAATTAATTTCATAATGTACACAAACTAGATTAGGTTGCCATTATCGTCCTATTATTATACTGACCACATCGCAATCACAACCACTAGTGACGCAACAATGTTTTCTCTTTGAATTCCGGACATGCCGTATTTATTTTACGAAATCAGTACCGAACTATTTGTACTTATAAGCAACGTTGCGTTGTCGCAGCCACTAGCGACAAATATAAACATATTTTATCAACAGCACAAAACTTTTCATACCTTTAAATAAAGAAACACTTGTATTGTTTTACATATCACTTAAATAATACATAAAACAGAACAAGTGTTACTTCATTTAGAGATAAATATTTGGAAGTTTTACCAAGCGCCGACGATGGAAAATCCTATTAATATTATAATTGCGAAAGTTTGTATGTATGGATGTATGGATGTTTGTTACTCTTTCACGCAAAAACTACAAAGCCGATTACGATGAAATTTGGTATGTAGGTAGCTGAAGACCCAGAATAACATATAGGCTACTTTTTATCCCGGAGTTCCCGCGGGATTGGGACTTACGCGGGTGAAACCGCGGGGCGCAGCTAGTATAAAATATACAACAAAACTACAGTACATAACGAAAACCACCATCTCATTTGTTGAAGTCTAATTACACTGACTA
>NJDD01000718.1:0-12822 GCA_002245505.1 Calephelis nemesis | reverse complement strand
ACTACCATCGGATCGGAATCGTGGCCACGAAGGTACTTATCCCACAATGCAATAGGTGGCGAAACTTTCGTTAACCCTCGTATTTATCCTCTTGTTGCCTCTTACTAATCATAGGCACCTATTTTTTAAACATCTTCAACATACAGAATTCACTCTTCTGCAGTTCTATTTTAAGTTTAGTTACTTATCTATAGTTAAGATATATAAATTTCAAACAGTAAATAAAACCTTAAATTTTACCTTAATGCTGATAAATTAAAAAAAATATAACTATCTATATTTTGTGATTTCTACCACGCTTTTTATTAACCTATTAAGTAAGTATTACTACAATTTTAAAACTACAAAGATTATCACAAAATAAACATACTTACATACAGTTTTGAAGTGAAAACTTCTTTAGCGGCGTTGCCCACTTTTTTTGAAATGGGTAAAAACTTCTAAACTCGCGTCAGGACACGTGACCTGATCGAAAATTCGTAAGACGGATGGGGAGTAAACAGCCGGCGCGGCGTAGGAGAGGAAGTATTCCCCTCTCTTTCTAAGTGCGGCGAAAATGTATGCCTGCGCCTGCTGTTTCGTTTATGTTTGTGTTGTCATGTTACTGTACGACAGCGCAAAAAATAAATATTGTATTCTACCACATAAATGATATTACTTTCATACTGATAATTAAAGTAATTCGTGCAAAATGATTCCCTAACCATTCCAAAATATCAAAAGTGCGCTACGTTAATATTCAAGTTTTCACTTCTGCCGGCACTCCCGGAGTGCAAACCATCGTTTTTTTAACAAAATTTGTTGTAACAATCGCTTTTTTTATTGTTGTCTAATTAATCTGAAAATTGATTTTCAGACTGAGATTCTCAAGCAACCGAGGGATTTCATAAAACTGAAATTCATAGTATTGTCACCGTATTTAATAAATACAACGCAAAACAGTATGTTATCGTAATGCCACACAAACGAAACACGAAAGACGCGTATGTATGGAAGCGCTGATCGTAAGAAACCTAACTAAGTAAGACCTTTGAAAATTTACGTCCTAAATATTGGATGTTTGAACATTTAATTTTTTTCGTATAGGTTACTTGAAATTTTGCACTAATTCAATTTAATCTAATTGTTTTTTGTAATAATTGTTTATCGCATAACATGCCTATATATCACCATAATATGGCAAATACCCAAATTCTTAACAATTAAAAAAAATAACAATTTTCAAGGGTCGTGCCCAAAGTCTCCGAAGCATATGAGTAATGAATGTGGACTAAGCTAGGCAGGTATAAATCGTAACATTTGGCACTCGTCCTGCAATAGACTACAAATGACGGAATGAAAACAAGTTGAACGGGGAAATATTTATATAGAACTTCTCATGACTTAAAAAGAAGCTACCCAAATCATCAAAAAAATAATCGAAAAAAAATTATTGCTTAAATGGAAATATCTTTCCTACCAGGGCATCCACAATTAGCCGAAGATACTAAGGCAAGCAAGGTGGAAAGCCTACGCCAAACCGGGCACACATCGAATCCGGAGCAACATTTTTTATTAGAAAATTGGAGAAACCATATTTTCTTTTTATTGCCCGATCCGGAAATCGAACCCGAGAGTTCATGAAGTCAAGACTAACACCTGGACCGCTAGACCAGAAATTAAATTAAGATAAAATGGAAGTAAAAGTACAAGTAGTACTTTTACTTTTTACTTTAAGTAATATAGAATTAAGTAAAATAGATAAAATACATAAATACGTCACTGGTATATTAGTGTTAGGGAACTACGGCTCATTTACGCCTACTTACTTTTGTTATAAATTAAAAATTTTATACTAATTAATGTCTTTGCTTCATTTTGCCGCCATAACGTCATGACGTGTTCCGGTTCGGAGGGTAAGGTAGCCGGTAAACTTACTTTTGCTCGATGCCTAGCATCCCGGCTTCAGGTTGGCAACGCACCATTACCACCTTTGGTGTCTCTAGGCGGAGTGAATTTCTTAACATAAAGAAATCCGTCTGCTTGTTTGCCTTCCAATATCATAAAAAAAAATAGAATAGAGTTTAGTTTACAAACAATTGTTTGAATACAATAGAGTACCAGCTTTTAAATTTACACCTGGAAGTTGAGTGATTTCTGAAGAACACAAAAACGCATTTAATATCGTAATAACTCGATTCTTTTACAAACACGCTGGTCGAGTTTTGTAGAATTGGAAAGGTTTTTGTCTGCAAAAGATAAACACAAACACAGGATCGGTAGTTCAGTGTTTTTTTAACGAAATATCAGATTTTGTATCTCTAATCGAAAAGAGCGCTATCTGTTACATTTCCCAAGCTTTTGTTTTTAACCGAATCAAAAAAAAGCTAGGAGGAATGCTATTAATTCGACTGTATGGTTTACGCAATCATTGGCAAATCTATATTACCTTTACCTCTTAGTACAGTATAAATAACACATCTTATCATACACCGGTTTTTAACTCTTGCATATATCATTCACATCATACATCACACACACACACACACTCACATACACACACACACAAACACACACACACACATACACACATATCACCAAAAATCTATTCATGTTAGTATTAAGCATGTATACTCTAGTTTAAAATCATCACTGAGATTGTTTTCTAGAGGAGGGCGTTGATATACGCAACACAGTTTTATACTTCTGCGTGTGTCATCGACACTCATATAATTTATGTACTTGTTCTGGTTCCAAATAAAAAAAATTATTTGTATTATTATTATTAAATTAATACTATATATAATTCTTTTTTGAGTGTGTATGTCACTGAACTCCTTCTAGATGGCTGGACCAATGTTGATGAAAGTTTTTGTGCGTGTTCAAGGGAATTCGAGAATGGTTTAGATTCACAATTTGGTCTCCTGGAAAATGTTTTTTTAATTATTTTTTTAATAATAAGTCGTTGTTGATTTTGGAATGTTTCACATCGGATCCGACAGACTGCGCTACTGTCGAAGCATTAATATCAAGCGATACGAAGTTTGCTGGGTCAGCTAGTTTATAATTCTTGTGTTCGTGTGTTTGTCACTGAACTCCTTCTAGACGACTGGGCCGATGTTAATGAAACTTTTTGTGTTTGTTTAAGGGAATTCGAGAATGGTTTTGATTCACAATTTGGTCTCCAGGAAAATGTTTTTTTTTAACTATTTTTTTAATAATAAGTAGTTGTTGATTTTGGAATGTTTCACGTCTGATCCGATAGACTGCGCTACTGCTTTAATGTCAAGCGATACGAAGTTTGCTGGGTCAGCTAGTATATATAAAAATCAATGCCACTTTTCGTTGTAATTTTATAACTCAAGAACGGGCTCACCTATCCAAACCAAATGTTAAGGCTTTGTTCAGACTATTTAGTAGATGGTTTACGTGAAGTTTGCATAAAATCGGTGTAGTAGTTCTTCATTTATCATATTTGTTAATGGGTATTTTTCAGTCAAATTGAAACTTATTTTCAGATGGGGATTGTGCTGTCATGTTAAAACTTTTTTCAGTTGTTTTTTTTTTCTTTTTTTGGTATGTTATGTCATTCGTGCGTTGATACACATACGTCGCGAAGCACGTACCGGGCCGCTAGATTGTTATAGAAAGATAGGATTCTAAGGCATTCCTAGATGAATTTAATTAACAGTAGGATTTCATTATTATTAATGATAGATCAAAATTACGGCTAGTGAAAGCTTCTCGGAATCTATACATATAATAAATCTGTAGAAGGGTCAATTCTGTACACTGAAAATATTGAAAAAATAAATAGCATTATAAAACAGGGTTACTGGATCGATACAAAACTCAAATATGTGATTAAAAATTGTTGTCTGTTTGTCTGTCTGTCTGTATGTTCAGGCATCACGTGAAAACTAACGGTTCGATTTCGATGAAACTTGGTATAATTATACCTTATTATCCTGGGCATAAAATGGGATACTTTTTATCCTGAAAAAATACGTGGAAAAAAAATCTTAAGTTTTCAGTTGTATCACGTGAAGACCGACATCCGCGCGGACGGAGTCGCGGGCGGAAGCTAGTCATTAATTATTTTTCAAAAAAATCATTATCCATTCGTAACGTGGAACCTAGTGAAACATTTGGAGTCGGTTTTTGCAGTTTTATTGGGATTGGTATTTTACTTGTAACTCGTCTCTACTTGTCAGTCCAGAAAAACTGAGTGGAATAAGAGCATTACCTCCCCTGCCAGCTCTGAGAGGCATAGTTTAAATAGGTCCTTATCACGATATCGCGGAACTAGAAGACGTTATCTCACCACCGTCCGGGAGATATCGGAGGACGGGAGGCGGAGTCCGGAGGGAAAGAGCTCGGATTAGATGTCGGAGGAAGTTTCCTCTTCCCCGCAGTACGTGACGCTGCAGCCCTGTATCCCGATAGCGAATAAGAAGTCAGATCCGGATGAATTACAGAACAATCCGATGGCCAAGAAAACTATCTTACGACCTGAAGATACCAAAGTGTACGGGCTACGACCGTACATTGATCATATGCTTAAGCATAATGCAGCATCAGCAGTTTGGTGTCGCGGTCACCGGCCGCGACTCACATAATTTTCATACTTTTCATCAGTTCGTATCCGACCTCCGCGTCGTGCGTTCTCATCAAATCAATATCATAATCAATATCAATATCAAATCATATTAATCAATCGCGTCGCTCGTCTAGCCTCTATCATAATCAATCAATACTAAATAATCAAATATCATATAATCATTTTATCATAGTTTTAAGATGAATCAATAATCAGTGTTGGAATCATAAGTGTTTGTATTAAGAACTATATATTAAATAGTATCAGCAAGTCTCGAAAAGTATAGTTATTTCAATCATCACTTAATTATCATAATCATCATCAAAAGTCTGTAGGAAGCTTGCGAAAGCCCCTACACCAAAGGTTAGTTTTATTTTAAATTATTTAGGCGAAGGATTTTCTAATGGCACTGACGTCGCGTTTGTGAATAAAGTTGGTGAGAGTGCCATGTCAACATGAGGATAAATTGAAATGATGTTGAATTGAAGTTACGTTCCCCGTGTTGGTCCGGGCTTCTTTGTAGAATAGACCATCTGTCTTTCTTGCCAGGCAGCTAGTAAAAGGCGAGCATAGGCTCGCCGTCATTAACACTGTGACATCTGACTAGGTGGTAGAGTTTAGCAGCGACTCGCCCGGATTGGTGCCACCACCTTACCTATTCCCGCCGCCATAACGTCATGACGTGTTCCGGTTCGGAGGGTAAGGTGGCCGCTAAACGTACTTTTGCTCGAGGCCTAACATTCCGGCCCCAGGTTGGTAACGCACCATTACCACCTTTGTTGTCTCTAGGCGGCGTGAGTTTCTTAACAACAGGAAATCCGTCAGCTTGTTTGCCTTCCAATGTCATAAAAAAATGATGGCGCTCTCGGCACTCGGCCGAAATAGGTATACTATCAGTCTACCGGAATAACGGAATCTATCATTAAGTCACAACTTTGTATGGAAAATGTCGACTTGGTGACTGAGAAAAGATAATTGAAGTTCTATGCTGAAGAGGTAAACAGCTGCAAACTTTACTCCCATTAAAGCCCTTTAAAGTAGTGTCGAAAAAAGTTGTCTTCGTTTGAACTCGAGCCTTGAACTACACACAAATTAAAGTTAAAATAAATTTCATCAAAATCAGACACCAGTAACAGACAGGCTTGCGCATTAATGCTAGTTTTTTCATGATATTGGAAGGCAAACAAACTGACGAATTTCCTAATGGTAAGAAATATACGACGCCTAAAGATACCAAAGGCAGTAATGGTGCGTTGCCAAGGAGGCCGGGAGGTTACCTTCCAAACCGGAACATGTCAACGGCAAGCTCGGACGTTATGGCGACAGGAGTAGGTAAGGCTGTGGTACCAATCCGGGGTGTGCGTTACACCAGCTAGAAAGTAGCACCTAGACTGATATGAGTGAGACATATAATTAGTGCTCGATGTGTTGTAAATGTGCGCCGAATAAAAAAAATGTGCATGTTGTCGTTTTGGAAATAAACGGAAAAAATAAAAGAAAAATCTAAACTAATTATCGGAGAGTTAAAAACTGTGTATTAGCAGAGAGAGCTTATATTGGTACAAATTTGTGTGTCTTTAGGTTTCGAGATATTGCGTTTCCTGCTGCGGTATCGTTTAGCAAAATCGTGTATCTCAAAGACTATTATATGTGCGCATGTGGAATAAACACGCACAAATAGCTCTTAATTTGTGCGTATTTGGGACAAAATTAGATTTAAAAAAATA
This sequence comes from Calephelis nemesis, assembly GCA_002245505.1. NCBI lineage: Eukaryota > Metazoa > Arthropoda > Insecta > Lepidoptera > Riodinidae > Calephelis > Calephelis nemesis. The sequence goes on along the minus strand of NJDD01000718.1, from coordinate 6,516 downwards.
TTTATAGTTTTCAAGTAATCGCGGTTTTTCCAAAAACCAAAAAAAATCGTAGCGCCTAAATGAGAAAATATATAAGGTCACCGCAAACTGTATTCGGTTCTTCTTAACGTGTATATTTACCATAAAAAAATCAAAAGCATACATACATGCGTTTTTGAATAATATGAATTAAAGTCAAAAAACGGCGTTCTAACTTTGATGTGATTGCACAAATTACTGTCTCAACCTAAGATGTTTAGGTGTTAACAAAAAATTAGTGCGTTTAGTCAAATATTATGTAAGATAAATATCTAGTGTGAAATATTTCGCATTAAGCAAATATAAACAAAAACGAAAGAGCAACGTAAACACTGGCTATCCGACCAAATTCGAATGACTGCAAAAAAGCGGCGTTTTCATACATACTAATGACCTTCTTCACTCATTAACCGATTGAAACTTAATACGCCCGAGTACACGCTCGAAAACCTGAAGACGCACAAATTTTATTTTTAGCGCACAAATTTGCACAAATATAAGCTCTGTGCTCATACACAATTTTTAACTCTCCGATAATTAGTTTAGATTTTTCTTGCTGGGGTAACGTTACCCCAGCAAGATATCTGACGGCACCCCAAAAAAACCAAGAAAGCCATCTGCTCATTTGTCAAGAATACTTTTGTGAATAGTTTGGTTGCCAAACAAGTCTATCTTAAAAGTTGTTGTTATCAGTTTTTAGAGTTGGTTAAGTATTGTATCAATTGTTTTAAATATCTTTAAGATAAAATTTTCAGATTGATTTCTACCTACCAACATTGTATTATACCAGTAATTCCCAAAGTGCTCCAGGTGGACACCTAGGGGTCTACGGGTGACTAGAGAAGTCGACGTTGGGCGTGACATAAAATGGAGGTCATCCAAGTCCACCCCCCTAGCTAGGGCCATGCAGATGGTCCACCGAGTACCACCCAGTGACCAGAACGTAGCACTAAGTCGAAGCTTGTTCTCTCGAGAGTGAGTCCTTGTTGCTGACATTGTAGGGAATCCAACTAAATAGTGATATCTCGGAACAAAGCCCACTAAAGTTATAAAAACCGAAACCGTCTCCGTAAATTATTTGTATGAAAACTTTGAACAGCGCCTCTGTTGGTTACTAAGAGAAACATATTTTTAGAGCAAAATTATCATAGATATCGACACGTAACTTGCCGAACGTAATTTATACCATCTCATGGTAAAAGCTCAGTTTTCGATACTATGTAGATTACTCAACGCTACAAATGCTACGATACCCGTGCTACGAAATACTACGAATTCGAATTTTTAATTAACGCGATGAATAGGATGAAAACCTTTGTTCTTTTATTCTTATATCAACTTACAAAAAAAATGGAGATATTGTTCAAAAATGGTTGTAATGTTGCAAATTAGTTGAGATTAAATATACTTAAATATTTTTTAGTTAAGTTTTATTTAGTTTAGTTCTGATGTCAGTGACTTCTGTCAGTTTCTCTAAGATCTTTTACTTTATTTTTAAGCGAGCAAGTTGACAAACCTTTAATTTAACATTGGCGACCAATTTCTATGTGAAAGAAAGAAAGAAAATTATTTATTTGCGGAATATGTATGTAAATGAGATGTTGCAAAATTATTTAAGTATATCAACATATTCTACCATATTTTGGTGTGCAAAAATTTTAACATTTATAAAAATTATTATTTAATTACTTATGCTTTAACTTTTAAGCCAGTTATATATATTTATGACTAGTTTAATTATTTATTACCAAAACATTTAAAAACTATAATTAATTTTAACCCTGTCTAGTCTCTGTCCAGTTGTGGTACAAATGTTCACGGGCTATGATCTATTTTTTGATAAACGAGTTATTATATTTTATCACGTTTATTTGATTTTTGATAGGCTTGCCACCTATCACATTGTGGGACCCTTCGTTCTTCGCCTTCGGCTAGTCGTGGGTGCCCTGCTTGTGCCTCTGCCTACTTCTTCGGGGATATGGGCGTGAAGATGTTTTTTATTTGATTTATTTTAGCCACCTCGTTGATTTAGAGTATATTCCATGAAATCTGTCAAACAATTAAATAAAATAAATAAATAAATTGCACTGGACAAGTTACACAAATTGAATCTAACCCCAAAGTAAGCAAATTAAATGCTTGTGTTATGGGTGTTTTTTTTATGATATTGGAAGGCAAACAAGCAGACGGATTTCCTGATGTTAAGAAATTCACGCCGCCTAAACGCACTATTACTACCTTTGTTGTCTACAAAGGTAGTAATAGTGCGTTGCCAACCTGACGCCCGGATGTTAGGCCTCGAGCAAATGTAAGTTTACCGGCTACCTTACCCTCCGGCTATGGCGGCAGTAATAGGTAAGACGGTGGTACCAATCCGGGCGAGTCGCTGCTAAACTCTACCACCTAGTCAGATGTCACGGTGTTAGTGACGGTGAGCCTATGCTCGCCTTTTACGAGCTGCCTGGCAAGGAAGGCAGATGGTCTATTCTTCAAAGGAGCCCGGACCAACACGGGGATAGTCAACGGATACTAATACATAGCAATACTTAAATAGATACCAGAATAAATTTAATAATTTAAATGAGGACAAATACATACCCCCGTCGCGAACCGAACCCGAGCCTCGCGGTTGATCGGTAGCGTGTACCTACGCTAGCTACTCGACCAACGAGGCTCGGGTATGATTCTCGACATGACCAGACTTTCATAAATGAACATTTATATTTCTGGGTTTGAGTGCGTTTATTAAATTTATTCCAGTACCAATTCAATTACTTTTATTGCAGAAATAAATTGACTATCCTTTTTCTGTTTTGAGTTATAAATTACAAATTGCAGCGTTTTTTTTGACTTAATTGTATACAATAATATACAAGTCTTATCTTTATATCTATTTATAAAAATGAATCCCAATTGTACATTTTTTTGTTACGTTATTTATTGCCAAGAGAAGATTCTTATGAAAATTCAGGCAAAATTGAAGGGAAATTGGAGTAATGATTTGCCTTTAGCCGGGTTGGCTAGTAATTAAAAAAAAAATTAAATATAGCAAAAATGTTTAATGTTTATTATATTTATTTATTTTATTCATTTGAAGGGTGCATAAAAACATTGATATTGTTATTGTTTTATTTAGTTAGAGGTTTGAAAAATATGTAAAAATAAAATAATAAATATCCCTAGACAAGTCACACAAATTGAATCTAACCCCAAAGTAAGCAAATTATATGCTTGTGTTATGGGTGTCAGTCAACGATAATAAAACGTAGAAATACTTAAATAGATACCAGAATAAATTTAATAAACACTCTGGGTGTTCCCGGAAATGTAGACATCTAAATGTTCATCACATAAATGTCTGCCCCCGTCGGGCATCAAACAAGAGCCTCGCGCTTGGTCGATGTAGTTAGGCGTAAACGTTAGCCACTTGACCAATGAGGCGGTTTAAAGACGGAACTTAATGAGCGCTTTTTTTTATATACGAGTACACATAACTACAACAGCTTTTACCAACGATAATGGAATGGATTTATAAAAAAATAATGTAATGAGCGATTTTTAATCGAAAGTAAGATTTTTACTGTAATAAAATCACATCATCTTAGAAGCTTTATATTAACATGGCCATTAAAAACTAAGTAAACAACGAAAATACAGACATAAACGAAAAACACAATTGGTCATTTTATCTCCATATTCCAAGATTTCTTTTAGGTCATTCAAAATGTTATGTTATGAAGCTGTGACTAAAAATGACGTTTTTTTATGTGATAATCATACGGCTTTTCTGGTGATAAAAGACCTGAGCTCATGAGTGATATAGGTGTATAGGTATCCAGAGGCTAGGTCATTGGACTTAATGGGTAAGTTTACCAAAATAAATTGTGATATACACTGTGTCAATACAAGGAATAAAAATAATGTTGTTGTGCATATGTCTCGTCTCCACTTTTATGGGCCTATGTACACAGTTCTACAATAAACTTCCCAATTATATGAAAGAACTTCCAATTAAGAAATTTGAGAAATGTGTTAAATGTAAATTAAATCAAAAGGGTTATTATAGCATTGCTAAATATTTAGCAGATAAGACGGCTTTGGATTAATTGCTCCTCATGCCAATCTCTTATACTATATTATGTATCATTACATAAATTATTGTAAATATATTTTAAAGTAAGAAAAAAAGACAAGCCCGCTGAGTTTTTTGCCGGATCAGTGTGCGGCGGCGTTTCCGATCCGGTGGTAGATTTATTATTATATAGACCCGCCACAAGTGCCTCTTGTAGGTTTATGTGAAAAAATAAATAAAGATGATTTATTTAAATACCTTACCATCTAGACCTAAACACTGCAGTACCAAAAACTATTTTGACGGCAGGATAAGGAAAGGCCGTGAAACCCAACCCGGGCAAGTTTTTGCATACTACTACTAAATAAATAATAATAGTAACCTTTATTCTCTTAGAAAATTTTACAATACATTTGATTAGCCTCTGACTTCTGTACTCGTTAAAACTGTTTTATTATTTGTTATCTGTTGCCTGCAGCATTGCCCGCGTGGTTATTGGTCCTACAAGAACAATTTTTCGGGATAAAAACTATCCTACGTATTAATCTAAGTTACCCTCTGTGTGTGTGCCAAATTTCATGAAAATTGGTTCAGCAGTTTTTTCGTGAAGGAGTAACAAACAAACATACAAACTTTCGCATTTATAATCTTAATAGGATAATATTACTTTTTTGATGATTTTAATTTGAGTCTTAAGTTATAGATATACATATTTTATTTGTAGCTGCCAAATTACAATTTATTATAACATATTATGTGTGTGTGTGTGTGTGTGTGTGTTTGTATGTTAGCTTGTCTGTTTGTGTTGACATGTCCGTGTTTACACTTAATATTTTGCTCTACCAGAAATTGAAGTGTAATATATCCTGTTAATATTATAAATGCGAAAGTTTGTATGTTTGTTTGTTTCGCAAAACTAAAAAACTACTGAAACGATTGTCATGAAAATTAGCATACATATAGAGGGTAACTTGGGTTAGCACATAAGATAGTTTTTATTCTGAAACAATGTTCCTGTGGGACCACGCAGGCAACGCCTCGGGCAAAAGCTAGTAATAAAAAAAATAATTTTTATGTAATAAGCAAACTAGTTATGCTCTCCTCTTACGAGCTTCCAGGACGAGAATCAGCTATACAACTGTGGAGAGAGACACATAACATATTCCATTATTTGTTGTGCTTTGTTGGTTTGTTTGAATAGTTAAAGTTATATTTAAAAACTAGCTTCCGCCCGCGACTCCGTCCGTGCGGATGTCGGTCTTCGCGCGATAAAACTGAAAAATTAAGATTTTTTTACGTATTTTTCCAGGATAAAAAATATTACATTTTATGCCCAGGATAATATAGTATAATTATACCAATTTTCTTCGAAATCGAACCGTTACTTTTCACGTAATGCCTGAACAAACAGACAGACAGACAGACAAAAAAAATTTTAATCACATATTTGGGTTCCGTATCGATCCAGTAACACCTCCTGCTATTTATTTTTTCAAAATTTTCAATGTACAGAATTGACCCTTCTACAGATTTATTATAGGTATGTGTAGATATTAAGCAATTTTTGGGAAAGGTTACAGGCTTCATAATATCATTCTATTATTTTTACACCTGGTAAGATTGGAAGATACCAACGAAAGCTGATATAACTTATTCACATTTCAAGGGTTTATATCTTTGAAACGGTTGATCTTTGACTAGTAACCTATACCTATATATAACCTATATATATATAGTAGACTAGTAACGGTTTATCTTTGACTAGCCATGTAATGGTCAGAAATAATAAAATTATGAGTATTAAGAATGGGCGATTTTTTACAACAAAACAATAGTATTCATTTCTCTAGATAACAAAAGATTACAACTAAGACACAGTAACTTCTTTGTAGGTTTCTGAATAAATTAAAAGTGTATGTTGCAGTCACATCTTCTAACCATATTAGAGAAGAATATATTACTCCCCCGTTAAAGAACATTTTTACATAGGTATATCATTCGCAATGCCATAAAGTACTTTCAGTGATTCATTAAAATAAAATATTTTTAGATTTAGAAAAAGGAAGATAATTTCTTTATTATTTCAAGAAAATAATTGATTAACTCAGGATAAAAAAAACATTCGCTATGTAAATTTACGCAATCGCAAGGTAAACATAAAGAGCACAGCAATGTAAAATAAAAAAGCGTCTTCTACAATTCACCCCGTCTTAAGCTTCCTGTGTGATTATTACTTATAACTCTTAAGCTTCATCTTCTCATTTTGTTGTACAGTCAGATGACATTTATTTTCTATAACACATTCATATCGTAAATGTTACAACAATTGATAGTTATTTAGGAAAATTATTATCAACTTTTTGATATTGACGGATGTCTTCCTTCTCTTTCTTTCAGTGAGGTTTTTCTCTCTTTCTATTGCCAAC